>JARFNW010141849.1:0-19723 GCA_031763155.1 Dirona albolineata | reverse complement strand
AGAGAGAGAGAGAGAGAGAGAGAGAGAGAGAGAGAGAGAGAGAGAGAGAGAGAGAGAGAGAGAGAGAGAGGGAATAACTCAGTGGCCTATTGATTTGATGGATGGAACTGGAAAGTGCTTTTTTTGTATTGTATATGTTGTCACCAAATGACGAATTGCCATATTATTATGATAAAGTTGGTAAAAAAATTAATAGTTTAAGGTGGTCATTCATTGTTGAAACTGAAACACATGTTTTAACAAATGAAAATGAACCTGCTAAGTGCAATCTGCAATGAGGGTCAACAGCGGACATGTATGTGCATACATAAAAAACAAAGGTGTGAACAAGGGAATAAACTATCTACCCCTTAAATGTAAAACCACACTATGGGTGTAAAATTTGTGTAAAAAAAGACCCCCTTAATAGTAATAGGGTAAAAAAGTATCTGCTGCTTAATGGGACAATTTCTGCAGAATGTTGCTGTGCTCATTAAGTCGTTCACATTGAACTACCACACTCCAAATCAATTACTTTGTGAATCTTTAACGATGTAAATTTGACCCAAGTTCATTTGTTGAATTATATCAGTATTATTGTAATCCAAATTGGCGATACCACCATCACCACTGGACAACTCCAGGCTATTTTCTGCTTGAAGATTTATAACAATTTCCTGTCCACCATTGACTAAAACTTGAATCATATTTCGCCCTGTTTTACATCCTGCACTTTCCGGCACGTCAATCTGTTCACACGAAGATGACAGAGTCTGATTTTGCAATGGTACAGTAACTGCTGAATCAAGTACAGATCTAAGAACATTATTACTACTACTAGCACTAGGGTTTGTAAAACTGAAACCAATGTCTTGTTTGAGAGGCATGATTGAGAGAGTGGAAGACACTGCAGTTACATTTGATTCAGGCGTAGTCTTAGATGCGGGCGCTGACTCTGGAACTGCTGAAAGAGAGGTTGGATTTTCAATTAAACTATCGGGATGAATTTTGGCTACATGCCGCTGAAGATGGTGTTTATGTCGAAATCGATAACCGCAGGAAGAGCATTGAAATTTTCCTTCAACAGAGTGTGCTTTTGCATGTGCTTTCATTAAATTCTCAGACTTGAATCTCCAAGTACACAAAGGATTTGAGCAAGCGAAGGGCCTACTAAGGTCGTGAACTCGTCTGTGCTTTTTAAGGGTTGACTTATCGATATATGCCGTTCCACAAATATCACAAATTACAGAACCGTTTGGGTGCAACTGGCGATGACGATGAATTGCTCCGGTCAGATTAGACACAAAGTCGCACTGTGGGCAGTGATAAACCTTGATGTCGTGACTGCGAGAGTGTGTGACTAGAGTTGCCTTGGTCTTGAATGATTTGCCGCAGATGTTACACAAATATGTGCGCTGTGTTCTGTGCGTCACCTGATGTCGACGAATATACCGAATGCGACTAAAAACCTTGCCACATATCGGACAAGTGTACTCTCCAGGAACATCTTGAAATTCAATGGATCTTTTCCGTGACTTGGACTTGCTTGCTCTGTTGGTATTCATCATCTTTGAGTGGTCAGATAATTTCATTATTTTATATTTTTTGCCCAATTCACCCTCTGTTTCCGGCACATTTTGAATATTGAGTATTTCATGAAAAGCTAGAACATCACAATGTGTATTTTTCATATGTTTGACCAAAGAGGGCCGCCAGGCTGATGAAAATGAACAGTGCATACATCTGAATTCAACCCTTTCGTATATCATCGAGTTTCCTTTGATGCTGGTAGTTCCGAGAAGGAAATGAAAATCAACGATACTTTCTACTCGTGGTGCAGATTCATTTTTTAACTGCATTTCCTTCTCATTCTCGTTTCTCTCATCATCATCATCATTTACAAAACCTTCAGTGTTGTCTTTTACAGTCAAAGTGTGATTCAAATTTTCAATGCTGCTAGAGTTAGAGTGCTTGGTATTTGATACCTCTTTGCTTTCACAGTTTTGCTTCATATTCATAGCATTTGAGTTTTTTCCATAATCAACTGGAGACTCACTTGAAGATTCAAAAAAATTAGAATCATGTTCATTTTTCTCGTTTATCAGTCCTGGTATTGAATTTCCATTACAATAGCCGTGATCGAAATGAAATAACGGATTCACAGGGATTCCGTTTAAAGACTCCTCAATAGAAAGAACATCAACTGAAGAGTTTGAATGCTCAAAAGATTCATTATCTATTTCTATTATATTATTACAAACCCCTTGTCCTGACTCCAGTAAAGAAAATTCAGAGGTAGCGGTATGGTCAATTTGGTGTGTTGTTATTGTTAACACTTGAGAGTCTTCTAGTTTGTTACCATGTGATAAAATGTCTTCGTCCTCTTCAGAAGGTAAGCATGGATTGCATCTAGCGCTGCTTGAAGCAACACTTGTGTCTTTATGGCCTCCAGACGCTTCACCTAACACTCTCTTTGGAATGGCATGAACACGTTCTAAGTGGTTCTGTAAGGAAATCCTTTTTGGAAATACTTTCATACACAGGCAACACTCAATCCTTTTATTAGCATCCAGATCTGAGAAGAAGAGAAAATATTAATTTAATATCATATAATATTCATATTATGATAAAAGTATAATTCCCACACTCAATACTGAGCGTAGGGTATCAAACTGTAGAGACATGAATAATATTAGGCATATAGTGTGGTGGTTTGCTGTTGCTTTTCATGCTGAATTTACTGTGAACACACATAATATATTATATACATACAACAAAAACCTTGTTGGATATCATCAACTTTGTGACCAAAGAAAAGATACAACAATAAACCTGAAGAGAGTTGACATGGCGTCGGTGGCAGAGTAAGCAGGATGTCCTGATTTTGAATGCAGGCTGAAGCTATGATTGTGAATATAAAAGTGCTATATAAATGCCATATTTATATATTATATAAAAAACAAAAAAAAACTTGATTTTCGTTTTATAATTCAAATTTGACATCGTCTCGATATTAAATGTGCCCCCACCGCCCTTTCCACTTCTCAGCTCTAGATTGTAGGCATACGTTGCAAAACACTGATACAAACTCATACTACTTAACCACATTATTCATGAAAGAAAAATATAAAAAGGAAATGATATACCACATTATATTCATTGTGCTCAATACTCACGTAACATTTTATGTTCAATAAATTTTGTGAAGGAATGAAGACTGAAACTTGCTTTGCAGATTCCACATACTAGCAAATCTTTATTTATCTCCATAGAGCATGGTCTTCCACACCTGAGAAACAAGTCGTGTAAAAAAAGTAAAATCAAGATTATTGGATTCACCCTGTTAGTTTTAATCATGTATTAGTTCCAGACAGATAATGCATCTTTGATACCTCACACTCACAACCCCACCTTCCCTGTGTGCTCTATCAATACCTCATCATTCCCGCTGCTGTTATGAGTTACCTGCTTCTGGCAACTCCCCTCAACCCACACCTTTTGCCACCCTTGTGGATCCACCGCGTCTCACACCTTTTGTTGTCCTTCCTCTACACACCCCCACCCCCCTTCTTCTTTTTAAAGCATCTTTTCTTAGCATACCCCCTCCCCCTGTATTCCCTTCTACCTCTTATATCTATCTCTACTATTCATGTCTTCATTTCTTTCAATCTTTCTATATGAATATGACCTCCTCCCTTCTCATCATTCATCCAATCCAGAGGCATTGGCCCTCATGCAATTGTCTTGTTTTGATGTTTTAGTGTCATTTTCTCATTTTGTTGCTTGACAAAGGCCTTTGACCAAAACGTCACATATATTCTGTATTGTCCTGTCTCTTAGAAGCCTCCATCACATTCCCTTTTTTATCTTTGTCAACAAAACACAAAACAATAAAAAAAACGGTAGGCCTAATGATTTAATAATTGAGCATGGAGGAGAAAATAGGAATAGGAAATCATTTATATTAATATGAATATGAGGTATTGTATGGTGTTCAGGGCCTGTTTGTTTTTGTTTTTTCTGTTTGTTTTTTGTTTTTTCGGTATTGTAGGGTACCTAATGTTTTGTTTTGGCATCGCAGAATGCGTTAGTCCAGTTTCAGCCTTCGCTTTCACCTTTCACTTTCACTTTCTTTACATATCATCAGCATTTCAATTTGAATTTATGTGCAGTTGCCTCGATGGGCGATGGGATGGTCCCAACACTTAAAAAGCCTAAGACTAAGAATCAGTGACTCGTAGATCGTCTACTCACCACCATTACAATTACAATAATACATTACATATTTCCATAATTTCCCAGCACCTTTGGCTACTAGTCTAGTCTAGTCGTACCTTATAACATAACAATAACAATGCTTTTCATTTGGATGGGTTGGACAGAAGATTAGATATTATTAGGAGAATTATTTTTTAGTTGTCGAACTGTTAAAACTGCAAACAATCTCATAGTTTAATATCTGAAGGACGAAAGGACTCTTGGCCTTGACTCTTTACTAACTATCTGCTGAGTATCTCGTATTATTACTCCCAGAGAGAGACTGAGTACTGAGTACTCTAAGGTTTCTAATACTATACTATTATACCCTGCTCTAGATAAGATAGTTTGTTTTGTAATTCAGACTTGTTATTGAAACTGTGTTGCGTCAACCCTTCTGATATGATCTATCTATGTCCTTGCGGTGTAAGTCAGGCGTCGTTGCAATGATCTGATTACATCATCAGCCGTTCTTCTAATACTAATAATATTATTTAATAATATACTTTCTATTCAGTCTCAGTTGATTAATTGATTGGGTAACTTAGTAAATTACGGTAAGAGTAAGAGTAAGAAAAAAGGCTTTAATTTTCATGTAAAAACAATAATAATATCTAGGCTAATAATATAATATATATGTGCTTCTGATTCTGAGTTAGAGTAGGAAAGAACAACCAACAAGTTGAACACGACCAAGGCAAGGGCTAATTAAATAAAATATATTTTTTGTTTCTGTGCTGTGGTCAGTAGTGTGGTCCTGCACTGGGCAGACTGTGGTGTAGAAGTAGAAGAGTAATGTAATGTAGTAATAGTAATAATAGTACAGTAATAAATAGTATATATGATTTACTTGTATAATAATCTTCCAGGTACCTTTTTTTTATTTTATATTAATTATAACAAAGCAATGTAATGAAATGCAAGGATTACTATTTTTGGGCATCTATACCAAGGGCAAATGAGTGTCCCGGGGGTAGCAACATAGTTGCTAGGTTGCATAGTCATGGTAGTGGGTTGCTTTTTATGCCATCATCTCATAGTCCCACTTTGGGTAGATGCAAATGGGTGTGGTATTGGTATTCAGTATCGCAGGACCATAAAATAGGAATCAGGTTATTATAGTGTTGGGTCTTAGTCTTAGTGTGAAAGGAAAATAGAAAATAACACAAACGATTAGCTACATGAATGTAAATAAATTAATGATAACAATACTGTAGACCGTCTACAGGTCTTTTAAGTAATTATATACGGACACCACACGTCTGTGCCACTTTTAGATAAAAATTATTCAGGACTGCTATAATAAACCATGTTAATGATATTTGAAAGAATATATTGCATTGGAATGTGTTTTAAAAAAAGACTTCACCTCAAACTTTAGCAGAATAATGCATCAGAGTATATATATGAGAGTAATAGGTAATAGAATATCAATAGAAATTACTGCACAGCAAACATAAATAGCAACAATGACCAATTTATCATCAATAGATTTGATTTTAACCGCAAAGGGTTATACACATCATCATCAGAATTTTTTTTAGGTTGAGGTCTGTGCTTTGACTCTAGTCTCTATATATATAATCATGTATGTGCCCTATGCAGATGTTGTTGTCTATAATTTGTCAAATTTGAACAATGGATCGATTCATTTTTTCCAATTTGATTGCATTCCTATTTCTCTTTGCAGGCAGATTTTCACCAAGGATGAATTTGCAATATATTACACAAAGTGATTGAAGCGTAACCTATTCTTTCATCTATAACAGGAATTGATGCAGATTTATTATTAAAATGAAATAAAAGATGTTGCAGCCTAATTTATATATGTAATGTTTGTAAGGAAAATATTACAGTCATCAATAATTCATTCGCAAAAGATGGAGACAATGCGACCGACTATGCGTGCTTTCACTTCTTTGTGCAGGAGATTTTCAAAAGGTCTCCAGGGCAGTGTAAAATTAAATAATTCTACAGAACATTTCAAGAGTATACGACAGTTTTCAAGTACTGCAACTGTCAAACGAAAGAGTGGAAAGAAGACGAAGTATGTTTTGTCTGTGTTTGGTATGTTATCTATTGGAGGAATAGTTTACTACAATGCATTGGATGCTCGAGAACAGAGAAAGCTGCGTGTCATAGCAGGGGGAGTTAAACGATTTTTTAGGTGAGTGAAATAATGAAAATGATATTTTGATTTTAACCAAATAGATCATTTTAAGATGTCATCTTGGAAGTCAAAACTTTTAAGGAATAATAATTTACAGAATTTTATTGATATAGCATCCAGAATGTGTTGGTAATGTTATCTTTCTGAAATTTGAATATTTTCTCTTTCTAAGTTGACAGGCAAGAGAGATCTATATATATATATTATAATGTGATATTATTAATATGGTTGGTTAGAATCCAGTGTTCCTTTTTTTTTGTGGAATGGATCTGTGCCTGTCAAAAATATAAAAGTGAAAACTAAATCTTTAAATGCCAGTTTTGACAAATCAGAGCAGATATTATTTGTAATAGAGTTGTCACAGTATATTTTATTTATTTTCAAGAGATAGGAAAAACCTTTTCAAAAGACATTAGCATAAGTGATTTCGAGCCATGATGTGTAAGTTCAGGGGTAAATTAACTTTTCTTTAACTAAGCTTGGACAAAGACAGGTGAATCATTTTTGTCTCTGTTTTCAGGTCATTACGTGTTGGAACGGCCATTGCTGTTGACTACAAATGGACCCTGTACAACATTGATGATCAATCTGAGGAGTATGACGCGTTGATCAAAACTTGCCACCAAAGGGCTGCTGACCGGATACTGGCGGGGTGTCTAAAAAATGGTGGCCTTTATATCAAACTGGGCCAAGGGATGGTGTCGATGAACCATATACTGCCAAAGGAATACACCAACACGCTTGTGGTACTCCAAGACAAGGCTCTGACTCGCGAACCGCATGAGGTATTAAACAACTCTCTTTAATTTTTGGTATGCAATTTAGTATAATTTCAGTTTCATTGTTATAAGATATGATTTTAATACCTTTATTTATTTCATCCCCGGCGGGAAATGTTTTTTACAGAAGTGAATGAAATTAAAAACAATAAAAAAAAAAGTAAATGAATCCTTGTCTAAGATTTGTAACAAAACACCTTTTTACATCAAACAAGGCATGTAGGAAAAACAATATTTGTTTTGTATCATTATTCTTTACAATTATATATGAAATAGTAATATAACATTTAGGAATCGTCAGGCGAAATCTTTTCACATTTTGATCTATGTTTAAGATCCATGATTAACTCCAACAGCCAAAACACAAGATGGAGGAGTATCAACGATAAGCACATAAATCTAATTGTTTAATGTATGAATGGATTTAAACTCCTTTTGCATTTCTGCATTTAAGATCGAACAGCTATTCAAGGAAGACTTTGATATGCTGCCACAAGAAATGTTTGCCGAATTTGATGAAAAACCAATTGCTGCTGCCAGCTTAGCCCAAGTTCATGAAGCTGTAACAAAAGAAGGAGACAAGGTGGCTGTGAAGGTGTGTGTACCTCAACCTCTGTATTCATTTTATTTAGTTTACTGGACAGTTCTGGGGATCTTCTATCAGAGACAGACGTTAGATTTGGAGGTCCCCTCGGTTGCAAGCGGGGTAATAAGCGTTGTATAAAAAATGTGCGTTATGAGGAATGATGTATTTTGGCGGCATGTGATTGGGTGTAGACTACTGTATTGTATATCTCTATTATAATATATGGGTATAGCCATGGGATCTAGTTGATTTGACTTTGAGTTTTTCTGACCCAGAGAAATTGCTTAAGTGACAAGATATTAAATATATTCTTTACTGCTTCTAAAATATCCAGTCTAAAATATATTGATGGGTAAATTTAATTTCACAGTAGTTTTTTTATCTTTCAATTTTCAGGTCCAGTATATTGACTTGCGTGACAGGTTTAATGGTGACGTACGGACGTGTGAAATATTACTGAATCTTCTAGGATTTGTTTTCCCAAAGTTTTCTTTCGCCTGGGTTCTTCAGGTTAGTTTTACTTTTTATTGAATATTGTATAATTATAATATCTTTACATTGAGGTGATATGACTTCACAATATAAAGTAAAAGCTTTTTCTAGATCATCCATTCTTTTCATCTTCTAATTCTTAAAAGTGTCCAAACTACTTTTACTAAATTGTTTTCATCTTCTGAGGCGGCAGATAGAAAAACTACCATTTCATTTATTTTTTTTGCTTATGGTCTGAGCTTTTCGACTACCCAGTTAAAATATGACGCAATAACAATTTTTTTAAAAGCAACAGATGAAAAATGGATTATAGATGAAAATGATTCTCTCACCATTGATATTGATTGATAACTAAATGGAGTCCTGCTGAAGTTGATGGTGTGGTAATAGATAAAGAAGGATTGTTTGAGCAGCTTCCCAAAGGCAAAACAATTGAAGCGTCATTTTGGACAGAGGCCTTCGTCCAAGCTCTAAAACAAAGATGGACCGTCACATTTTAAAACCTGGGCGTGGTGAATTTATTGCTTACTTTTCGGGAGTCAAGTCTCAAGCCCTATTGCTAAATGACTTCAAAACGAGAGGTTTTCACTCTTGTTATGACTGTATGTGTTTTTAAAGTTGTTAAATTAAATAGAACTTTAGGAAAATTTGAAAGAAAAATATAACTACAACCAATATCGTTTTTTAATCCATCAAGGACTTGAAACATACCATGAAACAAGAGCTTGACTTTGAGTCCGAGGGTCGCAATGGAGAACGCTGTGCCAGGGATTTAGGTCACCTCAAGTTTGTTTATGTGCCCAATGTCTACTGGAATAAAACGTCTAAGGTTAGTGTAAATTGGTTAATGTATAACTAAATCAGACCTAACATCCATACAGATTTCATCCGTATCAGTGTTGTACAGTTTTTTTAAAACCATTTTTGGACCATTTTCACATATTTTGTCACTAGATACAGATTTGTTTCATTTGAATTTTAATATTATTGTCTTAAATGTTTTTCAATTACATTTTTTCATATTCAGTTTCTTGGAATTGTTCTCAAATTACTGTTTTAAACACAAAAACTGAGCTAAAATTAAAATACATTAAATTCTTATTTTAGGTATAAATGTATTATATTCTTGATTTGTTTTTCTGCAAAGAAGATAAAGGTTTCTTCCTCAAAATTGGGAGGTATATGAAACAACATTGTTATTAATTTCTACCCACAGCGTGTTCTAACCACAGAGTTTGTTGATGGGGTCAAGATCAACAACAAAGAAGGCATTATGAATTTGGGGCTGGATCTAAAGGACGTGAGAACCTAATCCTTTTTGTTTACTGTTGTTTATCGAGTCCCCTTTATACCACAGGAAGCAGTGTAGGGGCTATCCATATGTCAAGCTATGAAGGGTGCACATGACAAATTATGGAAGTAAATCCAAATGACAATGAGGACTAACACCACTCATCACCTTACACATGGCTAGAAAGACTCAGCATCAGAAATTAAAGACTAGCAGGGGATGAGTCCACCGCGTCCAAACCTATTTACCAGTAAATTGGACAACAATGTATACCTTGAGGTCCATATATTTTACTGATAAACATGTTGCTGTTACCCCAGTGGTTACTCTTCAGTTACAGGTCAGCTGGGAGTTGCCACCTGGGCATTTCGTTTAATATGTATACCATATTATCCCTATCAGGCACTCCGTATGCTTAGACAATTGTAACCAGAGGGTTGGTGCGGTGCGCTTATTTGCAAATGAGTAAAAAAACAAACCAACAATACCACGGCATAGAAGTAATCAGCAATGGAAAAAGCATGGTGATTAGAAGGTTGCGCACATTTTACGGCACCAATTGATGATGGTGTGCATGATTTGGACCTTGAATATTGACATGCTATTCATTGCGGGGCTGCACTGCGGCTGGAGTTATTTCTGACTTTGTTTGAATTATTACCCTAAAGACAAAAAAACAAAAAAAACGTGATGAGGCTACTGGAAGACAAAGAGCCATTGTGGAGAAAATAGAGGCTGTTTATTTATTGTTGTTATTATTATTATTATTATTGTTGTTGTTATTATTATTATTATATTATTATTATCATTTTATTTGTTCATTGTGAAATGTTTCTTTCTTCTTTTATTTTCCAAGGTGGACCGAAAACTGGTGAAAGCCTTCTCGGATCAGATTTTCCTGTCTGGCTTTGTGCATGCGGACCCCCACCCAGGCAACGGTAAGAACGTGGAATCCACATTGGTGCACTTTGAACACCAGTGTCTGATTATAATATGCTATTTCTACAACATAAGATTGGAAGATGTGGCGTCAATGGCTGTCAGGATGTCAGCCTTGAGATTGGAGATCTCGTATCCGAATCCTTGCTGAAGCTAACCATGTTGAGTCCTTGGGAAAGACGTGTCACACATTTTTCCCTCGCTAGACTCGGGTGTGAATGAGTACCCAGCTACAGGCAGAGAAATATATTTGTCAATAATTTAGTAAAGTATGTTGTTCCCATGTGAGTGGAGAAGAGTATGAAGGTCACGGCCTGCTGAAGGAAAAATGATGTAAAGTTTTAGCGTCTGTACTTGACTATTTTACTCTAGAATGTTATATATATATATTTATCTTTGCAATGTTCTGGCTGTGTATGGACTGAGGTGAAATGATTTTTTTATTGTCTCGTCAGTGTTTGTCCGCCGGGGGAAGGACGGCAAGACACAGCTTGTTCTACTCGACCACGGCCTGTACGACTGTCTTGGCAACGAGCACCGGCGTGCTCTGTGTCATATGTTCAAATCCATAATTCTTCACGACGATGATGGAATCGATACCAGTGCAGATAGCCTCGGTGTGACAGGTAAGAACTTTACAATTCATGTCATTTTGACAGGAGGGGTGACTTTTTTCTGTTTTTATTAAATCTTTTAAAATTTGTGATTGTCAAGAGGGTTTTTAATGTTGCTGGTGTTTAAAAAAAAAGGTTATCAGGTTTGTTCACTTTTTTTCTTGTTTTATTTGTGTAACTATTATGCATTTCCCATTCATTTTGCACGTTAATTGCAACCGCCTGTTTTCTTACATGATTGACACAAAAAAGGGTGATATAAAATTCCAGATTCCAATTCAAAATCAAGTTAATCTGATGTAGTGTAGCTTCCAGACTTAATTTATTTAACGAATTTCCGTTACTCTGCTGGTGTAACAATATTGGAATTGGTAGAGAAGAAATCTGATGGAATTTCATTTCAATTTTGGCATAAAGTAACATTGCAGTATGTCTCTCGACAACACCGCCTTGCTGACAACAGCAGACAGAATCGCCACAAAGAACAAAGAAGGTGGTTTCAAACTCAATAAAAAATGTTTTATTTAATACATATATTATATTTTCTCCACAAGAGCATTTTGTCTTTAGGATATATTTCACAAAAAAAACCTCCAGAAATAACCCAAGCATTAGCTGCAGTGTGCAGTGAGCTGTGCCATTACAGACTATGCCCATTTCACTGTCCTGGTTGCCTCTCTCTCCCAGATTCGCTCATTTTTGCTATAATGATTGTACAACGTCCTGTCCGCATGAAAAAGCGGCAACTGTTTGACATGCAGCCCCCGACCCGCGAAGAGTGGGCGATGATGAGTAAGGACGACAAGGCTGTGTGGAGAGAAAAGTTCGAAGAAATTCACGACCGCGTACTCGTCGTCATGAAATCAATCCCGCCTCCCTTGTTTTGGATATTTCGGTACACAGAATGGAATAAGTCATATCATGAAACAAAATGTGGTATCAGATGAAAAATTGCTTTTACAATTTAAACGGATGCTTTCATTCCAACGCAATCCATGCTTTGAAGAGCCTTGCCGTTAATACAAGTGTTCATTCTTTTTATAGAACAAGATTCTTTTTATTATTCTTTTAAAGGAAATTTGATCTAGTATTTAAGCTTATGCTTTTATATCTGCACAATTCACGCCTGGAAGAGCCTTGCCGTAAATACAAGTTTTATTTCTTTTTATATTTAGTCCGTTTCAGATTTCCAAATTGTGTTGGTCTCTGTTTGATGATTGTTCACTGTTTGAGTTTGTTGTGGATTTCTGATGTTTTTTGATTCAAAGATTTCATTCGTTGTCTCAAGCTATATTCATGATGTTCAGTTATTACCATGTGTTTCATTGTGATGTGTTTCTTTTCAGATTTCAGACAAGACTTTCCATGACTTTTTTGTCATTCGCTTTCTTTGATTTCGAATTCTTCAAGACTAAATGCACCTTTTTTTGTTTGTTTGTTCGTTTGCTTTTTTCTTTTCCTGTTCAGTGAATCACATCTTTTTGCAACATAGTAAAAAATCTACTTGTTTTTGTTTATCATGTTAAAAAGATAATATTTGAATTGGCAATGGTGCACACTCATAGACAGAGAGAGAGAGAGTGAGAAAGACAGTGATATGGACAGAGAAAGAGACAAAGAGTGAGAGACAGAATGACAATGCTTCGGAGAGAGAATTGAATTTACATTTACAGCTGCAGATCTTATTATGTCTCTGGCTATGCAACTGTTCCATTTTTTCCTTTAACCCTAACCATATGGCATGTTCCCCCCACCTGATAGGTATGTCGGCAGTACATTTCGACCCCATGTTCAGTACAGAGGAAATTATCGCACAAATTCCAATCAACGACAATCTGTGCCTACAAGTCCAATCATAAAAAAATATGTCATGTTGCTGAGCACTATGCACCACACTGCGGACGTGACAAATATACCAGAAATTGTGGAGTCATACAAGGCAACGAAAGAGGGTGTAGATACAATGGACAAATTTATAACGAAGCAAATGACGGACAGATGGCCAATTTTTCTGTTTTATGACTTGTTGGTCTTGTATCGCTTCTATAATTTGTTGGAGAAAGGTCAATCCAGAACACCGCCTCTCCAATAATGATGAAAGAGCCCAATTCAACATCGCCATAGGGAGAGAATTGGGTGTTTTTCTTCTTTGAAAAGTGGGGTTCTAAATCGACCCCCATTTCTCAAAAACATATATGTTTGGAAATGACCGATGGTCAATAATAAGATAATTAACTTTTTGCCGCCAATCATACATAATAATTTGGAGAAATGAATTTTTTAAGAATGCACAAAGTTTCCATGAAAAATTCCCACTACGAGTACCCGAAAAGACAAAATAATTGACTTGTGGGGTCGAAATCTACCTCTGCCATAAGATTAGGGTTAATTTTAATTGAAATCTCTCTTCATTGTATCTCTCTTCCTGTGTCTCCAGATAGTGATTTGTTATGTGAAATTTTAACTCAGCGGCCATTCAACAGACGGCAAAAGTTGTATTTCTTACCGACACAGTTGACCCCTGCCGAGCTAGATCACATGAAAATGATGGCCAGGGACCATTTCGATAAGATAGTGACTGTCCTGAGACAAATGCCCAGAAATATTATTCTTGTCATCAGGTGTGTTGTTAGTTTGAATTTGTTTATTGGTTTTTTTGTTTGCTTGTTTGCAAAAATAGATAGCTTGTAAAGTGAAATATCACTGACCACTTTTCTGAAAATAGATAGTTTGCAAAGGTAAATCACTGAGCACTTTTCTTTCATCATAAAAATAAGCAGCAAAGCGTATTTCGGGCACAATGGATGTTATTTAGCAATGTCAATTGTCATCAAGATGTCTCCTCTGGCTCTTGCCCCTCTTGTGACGTTGGTGGCCGAGTCGTTAAAGATTGGAGGTGCTGATGTTGAGTCCTTGGGAAAGTCTCTTGACTTATTTTTTCCCTCACTCAACTCAGGTGTGAATGAGTGCCCAACTGCAGGCAGAGAAAGATGTTGTCAGTATGTTTGTATGATGAGCCTAAGGGATTGCTCTACTGTGTGCTCCTCATGGGAGTTGAGAGGGATATTGAATGGCACAGTATATATTGGAAGATAAATGACGTAAAGTCTGTGAGCCTGAATTGACACAGGGATGCTGACTATAAACTCTCCTTCTTCTTCTTTTAGCTTTATTCACACATCTAGGAATGATACAATGTCGTTTTATAAATCCAATAACTTCCCTCAGTTGATTTTGTAATGCAAATTGCATTCTGTGGATAGTGTAAGTGTATAATATATACACAGTGAAACCTGTCCAAGGCGGCCATCCTCCCTTCATTCCTGGAAAAAAGTGGCCACCTTAGACAGGTGGCTGCCTTGGTTTTTTATGGGGGTTTGTTTGGTTTTTTTTGGGGGGGTGTTGTTTTTATTTTGTTTTTTTGGCTTTTTTTAAAGCATCGCAGAACCATGCATGGGTCAATTCATTGATGTCTTCATTGGCTGCGGGTCGGACACATCGCTTTTTCTCCATAGAAGTATTGTTCTTGTCAAATTCCAATAATTCTGCCTTGCGTTTAACGATGTTGTTAACTTGTGATTTCCCGACAGAAAAATGTGCAGCTAGTTGTCCAGATGAATGTCCACTTTCGGAAGCTGTAATAACTTCCAACTTCTACTTCAAAGTTAGAGTCACTGGCTTCTTGGTTTCTTTTGACATGTTGCATCTTGAGAAGAACAAACTACAACTGACATAAATTGTATCTGAGTGATTTTATAAGGTTTTACTGGCCACGCATGAAAGAAATGCATCAAGCAGAAATTAATACCATCATCAATTAACTCCGCCCACTTAACCCCAAGTTTTTTTTAAGTAGCCGTATGAAAGGAGGAGCAAACGACTTGTGAAACCTACCTGGTTATTGTAATTGAAGTCTATTGTTATGTAAGCCGACAACGAGTCACCATAATTGACGGTTTATCACTTTGAAGACACCCGTGGACCATTCACCATTCATACAGGTGTTTTGTCTGATGCAAGGCGCTTACTCAACAGCTATGCTCATTTGGCTAGTCTATTGTTAGTCTCTTCGTGGTTGATGCAATCCAATGGCTTGACACATTCATTGATTGAGTAATGGTTGACACAGGACAGTCGGTAAACATCAATTGATTAATGTTATTGTCTGAGGGAAATGAGGGACGAGTCGAGAAACCTTATCAAGTGGGTGGTTAGTGTATTGATATAATTTCTGGTGCCACATATTCACACTTGTGTTGTAATTTGTCTGACGGGCCCACGATATGATTCAAAGATCGGCACAAAAGAAAAGGGGTATTAATCGGGCAAATCATATTGATTAACTGGCCGTCTAGTGTCTAGGTCAGGTTCGAATGCTTTTTTGTACCTAAAATTAAATAGTGACCACCGGCCGCGTTAGGCTGGTGGCTGCTTTGCACAGTGACAAAATAGAGGAAAAAACGATGGTCGGACCTGGAAAGTGGCCGCTTAGCACAGGTGGTCGGGAACACAGGTTTGACTGTATATATATAATAATATACTTACTTGACTTATGCCCTTCTGCATACTAATTCTTTGACTTGGATGCTTTGGCTGCTTCTCTCTCTCTCTCTCTATATATATATATATATATATATATATATTTATATATCACATTCTGTTTCACTCTTTTATCATATTGTCAAAGCTCCTCCATTTTGACATTTATTTGTTAAGACCCATAGATTCTGTCTGCAGTGTTGGGCAGTGCCTTATCCTCTTTGTCAATGGCTCATTTACATGTCGGAATCCATCACTGGAAGTCTTTTTATGCTTCGGTTTTTTCTCTCCTCTTTGCTTCTTCGCCTTTAAGCTTTCCAACTAAACTGTTGATGATAGAAGTTTGAGTTTTTAAAATTTGTCAAAACATTTGGTATGGTAGGTGCCACATTTTGTTTCAATTTACCGCACTGTTTGCTATTCATAGTGTTTGTTATAATAATATATCTTATTTTTTTCAAGATATTGATCAAAGTGTTCTTTTTCGGTTCTTGATAATACTAATGATTTTTTAGCACTTAATTTTGGTGAACATTTTCTTATTGCATCCTTTCATAAGTTACAAATAGGGGATACCCCCCCCCCCCCCACTTCTTTTATGATGCTTTGTTTAAAGCGAACAAATCAATGAAAATAAAAAGATGTAAAGCGAACAATTCAATGAAAAGAAAAAGATGTAACACACTGAGTTTAAGTTTAAAATGTAGAAAACACCTTTTTTTAGATAATCATTCTCCAGCTTACTCACCTCCTCCTTGTACCTATTTTATTATACTTATTGAAAGCAACTTTTCTAGATGATTATTCTACATCTTACTCACCCCTCACCTTTCCTCCTCCCCCTTGACTGTAGGAACATGAACACAGTAAGAGCCATCATCAAAGAACACGGGAACATAGTGGACAGATTTGGCATCATGGCTGGAAGGTAAGTAAATCCCTCCACCGTCTCCCTCAGGGCGCCTGTCTGACTTTGAACTGAACACACGGCTAGGCTCTGAGAATAATATTATATTATATAAGATGTAACAAGTCGGTCTGCTTTTATCAGCAAGGCGTGTTGCCATAGCAGGCGTGGGTTTGTTTCCCCCCCTCTTTCGATAATCTGTCTCTCACTGGCAATGCATACTATAAAAAAATGACAATGGCAATGTACAAGTGCGAAATGGTCCAATGAAGAAATGGGGAGCCAGTGGCGCGGTAGTTAAGTCACTCGCCTTTGGTTTGAGAGGTTGCGGGTTCAAATCCCGGTGGAAGCACTGGTATTTTTCTCTAGACCTCGACCCCACTTTGCGGCGCTTCACACTGGCTGACACCTGGGCTATTCCGGTCTGCCCTCGGAATAGACTCTAAAGACATATTTCCCCCTGGGATGAATAAAGGGAATTCAATTCAAATTAAGTCGTAAAGTAGGGTAACTATTTTTCTGACCAATTTGTAAGTCACAGTTGGTCACTGAATGGGAACTGATTATTAACTGCTTTTTATTTAAATTTAATCTTTTTCTTAATGATTTTGAACTATTTTTCCAATACCATTCACTCACCACCAGTGCCATTAATGGAGTCCACATAGACGATCCTTCGTCGGGCCGTGTCCGTAGCGTGTTCAAGGCCTGGTGGTCCAGATGTGTGTACGACTACTGCGTATGGCAGGAAGGGATCCGATACAGAGTCTTCATGTTCGTGGCTCTCAAGTACCTTCAACTCCTACAGGTCATGGGGAGGGCTCCATCCATGGAGGAGTTTGACAAGTTTACCAAAACTCAACAAAATAAGTGAGTTGTGTATTCCTTTGGAAAATTCTTTTTTTTAACCTTTCTTTTACTGAAATAATTATGGTACCAGTACATAGCTTTTCTCTTAATTTTGTAGTAGTTGTAGTGCTGTAAATGAAGAGTAGTTTTTTGTTGTTGCTAATCTGTTTAAAAAATTTAGAACTTTGCTAAGAGTAGTCTTTCTGTGTTAGGGCTAATTTCCATCAACATATTATTTCCTCTATAAATCACTATCATGACTCCTTTTTCCTTTGCATAGTATAGTAGGAACATTTTAGAAGGAATCTTAATTACTTTGCTCAGCTGGCAACTCCCAGTTGACCTGTAAGTGAAGAGTAACCACTGGGGGTAACAGCAAAGTGTTTATCGGTAAAATGTGATGAGTGGTGTTAGTCCTCGTTGTCATTTGGATTTACTTCCATAATTTGTGATGTACACCCTTCATAGCTTGACATATGGCTGGCCCCTACACTGCTTTCTGTGGTATAAAGGGGACTTGTTAAACAACATCTTTAATTACTTTTGAAGACTGAAGGATGGGCCTTTGCGTAATTTTTAGAACTTGGGTGAAATGCTTTAGTTGTTTAGCGACTAGAGTTGTCACCATTTTAGCTGCTCATAACATTTGAGCGATGACTCATGTCACCGTAAGACTCGAATGAACTATGTAAATGTAACCCACAAAATATATGAGTTATTTCCCTTTGTTGGTTAACTCTTTTCTTCAGCATTTCATTTTTCAATCGAAAATTATTTGATTAAAATATGAAAAACCGGTGGGTTTTTTTGCATGTTATTGTACAATTGAATGAACTTTGACATTCTGGATGAGTCAATCCTTTGTTAGATTTCGTTCTGATAAACCAGTCAGGCTTGTCAATCACAAAAATCACTCTGTTCTTCAAAAACAAAATTATGCTTCTGTTTTTGTTTTTCAGAATGAATTCTCTATGATGAGAGTGAGAGTATGCTTCCAATTCCTTCAACAACAGTCAGTCATTAGAGTGCCTGTCGCCTTTCTCGCAAGAAACGACGAAATAGTCCATCATTCTCTTGTATGATTTAACGAAAAACCAGCAATAAGAGATACTATCTATATTTTTCTGATTATTTATGTTATGAGTGGATGTTGTTATTGAGACGAGCAAGCAGCGTGCTACTTGTGTTTGAACTGGTGTGTCTGCATTGGCATGTGATGATATAGGGGGAGCCGTTGGTCGAGTGACTAAGCCACTTGCCTTTGGCTCAAGAGATTGCGGGTTCGAATCCTGGTGGAAGCACTGGATTTTTTTTCAAGACGTGATCCCACTTTATGGCGCTGCACTGCGGCTGACGCCTGGGTTATTCCAGTCTACTCACGTAATAGTCTCTAAAGACTACTTAACCCCCCCCCCTTCTCCCCTGGGATGAACAGAGGGAATTTTATTTTTATATATAGGACCTCATTTGTGAGGGAGATAACTTGATACCAGTGATTTTATAAGTTATAGTTATAGACCTTGTTTATCAGCCTCTTACTGTCAAAGCTTATTTTAAAGGCTATACTTTTTAATAGTAGAGAAAATAATGTGTATTGAGATTAATATTAATTAGATAATATCTTTATTAGAATAAAACTTTATGATTGACGAGGCGTCGGTAGCCACGTGGTTAGGCTACTTAACTAAATATTGAGAGACCCCGTGTTAGAATCCTGGCTGAAGCTGCTGATGTTGAGTCCTTAGGAAAGACTCTTTACTCATTTTTTCCTCACCCGACTCACATTTGAATGAGTATCCAGCTACAGGTAGAGAAAGATATTGTCAGTATGTTATTATGATGAGCCTAACAGGTTATTTTACTGTATGCTTTACTGTATGTGATACTGCCGGGTGATAGTAAATGATGTTAAGTCTGTATTTCTACAGGGATACAGACTATAAACCCTGTCTGTCAAATATAATATTCAGAATTTTAATTATCTGTTTCTCCTTTTCAAAGTTACCCAAAAACTTAGCTCAAATATATTTTACACCTACACCTTTTGAGACTATTCAACCTATCTTTGGTCTGTAGGGCATCACCCCATGCATTACCTAGGAATTTATTTCAATGGCTAAACAAAGGGCTACAGGTTTAATGTTTCAAGTACTAAAGGTATTTTTAAAATTTTGTTGGGCACACAGATATAATAATTAAATTCTCATGAAACTTGCATTTAAAAATTTAGAAATGTATATATATATCTTTCTTTCTTGATCAATTTACCTTTTGTACCTTTCGGTGTAAGGCCTATGCATCATAAACAAACTTTCGCCACT
>JARFNW010141838.1:0-10296 GCA_031763155.1 Dirona albolineata | reverse complement strand
CACACACAAACACACACATAATATGAAGTTGACGAAAGATTCCAACAAACAGGCCCTATTCAAATAACAGCTTTGGAGGGGAGGGGGGGGGCAGCTTGTTGCAGATGATAATGGTGATGATGATGATGACGATGATGATGGTGATGATGATGATGATGATGATGATGACGATGATGATGATGATAATGATGATGATGGTGGTGGTGATGGTGGTGGTGATGATGATAATAATTTGAATGAGTTTACTTGATGTCAGGTCGTATTCCAAAATTGATACGATCGATGAGTGGCAAGATAATATGACAAAAGAATTGGAAAATTGAGTACAACAAAAAAAATAAAAATCGATATTATAACTGAGTGGAAAAAAATGAAAAAGAAAGGAAAGAATTAATTGTAGTGGTTGATTTGAATCACTCGCAACAGTTGTAAGACACCAACCACGTTTTCAAAGGTTGCTATTTTTTAAAATTGTTGGTAGGCTAGGTCTCATTTGCCGTGTCAAACCATAGATAGCTCTCGTGATTGCAAACAAACTTGGGGTTTTTTAATACTATGTCCAAGCCCTTCTAAGATAAGATAAGGTAAGATAAGATAAGATAAGATAAGATAAGATAAGATAAGATAAGATAAACTTTATTCATCCAAATAAGGAAATTACATTGTGTAGACAAAGAGCTCTAAGTGTCTATTACCAAGTGTAGACAAACGAATATGACACACACACACACACACACACACATACATACACACACACACGCACACTCGTATATACGCATAAACATAAAATAATAACAAGTGTCACACACACTCTCCCGCACATATGCATACACATATTATCAAATGACACGCACGCGCACGCACGCTCCATACACTCACACACACACGCACGCACACACACACACACACACACACACACACACACACACACATACATGCACACACAGTGGATCTACCCGAGTGCTGATTCAATTTTTTTAAAAGATAGGGTAAATCTTTACAACTCCAGCGTTACCAACTTAACCCTCTAGAGCCCAAATGGTCGATGTCCTAGTTAGAACCATTTTTTTTATTGTTGTAAAACATAAAACACATTGCAAATGGACAGACAAACATGGTTCCAGCTTTTGTTAATGTCAAAGCTTTTTTTAAATATTATTAATATCAGCATGTGCCTTATTTAGGCAGATCGGGCAGTTAAGGAACAAATAAATAATGTGCCAACTTTGGTACACTGGGCACTAGATGATTAAAGAAGGAATGAGGACCGCCAGAAGCTCAAACCCCGAATAAGAGGTGTGAAAAAAGGGGTGATAATGGTATAGCTTTACTTTACTTTAGGCCGGGCGTCCACTGCCGGTTTTAATCAGTTGCGCATGTGGCTAGCAGGTGACTAGCAGGCTAAAAACTTGATAAATAATAAGTTTCTTAGCCTGCTAGTCACATGCGCAGCTGACCAAAAACCGGCAGTGGACGCCCGGCCTAAAGTATGATGTTATGATATAACGTGATGTAACTATTTTATATTTTCACCTTGGTCGAGTGAGGCGAAACAACACAGTGACGAAGGCCACACCCTTTGTGGGCTCATCACTTGCTCGTCTGTAATTCCTGATGCAGAGTCTTTCTAGCCATGTGTTAGGTGATGAGTGGTGTAAGTCCTCATTGAAATTTGGATTTACTTCCATTTGTCATGTGCACCTCTCAGGGCTTGGCGGTATAAAGGGGACTCGATAAACAACAACAGAATTACAAATCAACCTTATGGTAAAAGTAATAAGAATGGATAGGATTTTGCGAAATATTCGTGTATAGACAACTAGAAAATGAAAAAAATCGGAAAATGCTTAACTAAAGACCGTCAGACGTTTTAGTCAAGCCCATAGCGAACTCTAGTATCTATATATCGCTCTGGTCAAGCCCCAATTCATTTACCTAAAAGTAAAAGCGAAAGTCGAAGAGTATGTAAGATTGCCAGTTTGTCTGTTTGAGTGCCAAACACTTTTTTAAACTGCAACATTCACATAACCAAAGACATTCTCATAAAATGTCACAAAATAGGGTCGACTTAGATCAAAATAAGACAAAATTATAGCATAATGGGAAAGAATTGTAATGTCATGAGTGGAAACTTGTAGTAGTACGTTACTTAGCTTCAATGATTGAGAACACAAAACAGAGACGCTTCGACCTTTGATTCTTTAGCGCCAAAGTTTGACGAACAGCTTTGGCACTTACTTAAGAATTGATCTGGCAATGACAATGTGCACATTCGTGAAACCAAAATAAACAGCACGGCAACTTTGCACGTGTTCTAGTTCCATGTGTGTTGAGTGTTGATGTTTGTGAAGGCGGCGGCTAAAAGAAAGACCTTTTTAATTGCAAATGTAATGTGTTGTGTACTCCTCAATAGTCAATAGGATTATTATAGTCGTCCTAATGATTTTGGAAATTGAATCGAAACTTGAATTAATCTTATCAATAACAACAAATATAAACATTGGAAGTGGAAAATAAATTGAGTTTAAGTTTAAAAGTCCATTCTGATTCTGAATATTCTGATTCACAATTCATTACGACTACGTTCTTGTTGAGTTTGTTGGGTGGAAATTGAATTGGACTGGGCTGAGGAGTGAGACTGGGCCATCTCGTCTAGAGTAGCATTATCTATAAATGGTCTAGGATTGTTTACATGTTTCATTTGTGAAGGAACGACAATGGAAAATCAAGCTCCTTGTCAGACAGAGGATTCTGTTAAAAATATAAATGGACAGTCTGATTCTGAACAAAGACAAAATGTGAATGAAGACAGTAGTACGAGTATGATGATGAGTGATAATGATAATACTACCTTTGTTGACTCCGAGGAGAGTCAAAAGAGTGAACTGGGCAAAATGGAAGACAGTGGTGAAAAGGAGGAGTTGCAACAAGGTCACAGTCACAGCAATGCTAATATTATTATTATTAAGGATGAGATCAATGAGACTGTTTCTAACTCTAGCACAAACAAAGATGTAACAGTAACAACGGAACTGAGAAATGAAGATTCAGAAAAAGAGATGGAATGTGACGCAGTGCAGGACTTACATTCTGGACCTACTTCATCTGCAGACTCCACAGATGTAAAAGTATCAACCAGTGGAGACAATGAAACAATTTCATCTTCTGCTTCTAGTTTCTTCTTTTCCCAAGATTGTGATGATTCCGACATTGAGTCAACAGACTCTAAGGAACGAATAAAGATGATGACAGCTGAGCTAGATGGTCTAAATGCTGCACCTGCTTTGAATCCTGAAAGTATAGTTTCAAGCAATGAAATCATGGATAGTGGTACTGAATGGGACATGGGTCACCAAGAATTGACCAATGTCAATGCTTCCACGGTTGAAGGATTGCATACGTACAGAACTAATAAATCTTTGGTTGTTTACAGTGATTCGGAGTCAGACTCATCTGCTGAGTCAGAATCAGACTCTGAGACTGTCCTGGTTTCAGGATCTAGTAGCAATGCAGAAGAAGACGATGCTAGTGATGATGATAGTGGACATGATACAGATGGCGAAAAAAAGTAAGGTTTTTTTTTTTGTTTTATTCTTTTAATTTAAGTTTGAGTAAATGAGTAAAGTTTGGGTACATTTTTAAAATGCTGAGACGGGTTCATCCTGAATAGAACAGAACCATGTTAATCCTGACTAAGGTGTTAGCACCCGAATATCTAAAAATTGGTTCAAGTTTCAAGTTCAATTCACATTTAATGATGCACACAGGAGGCTCTCCACAATCTTGTACAAATCTTGAAGGCATCGAGGGTAGTTAACCATCCACTATGGTTGAAAACCTAAGCAGGCTTTTAAAAGATGAGATGTGTTAAAATATGACTCAGATTTTGACGACAATGTCATCTGGGTATTTTTATACCTCTCTACTGAAAATTAAAAGGCCCATCATTTATATTCTCATGAAATGCAGTGAAGACTTTTTTATTGCAATGAATTAGAAAAGAATTTGATGGTTGTGATAATGATAACCGAGAGGACTTACAATTTAGTGTGGTAAATTATTTGCCAATTGGGCGTTGTGATGAATTGAAATAAACTCTTGATAAAATGTTCTATTCTACAGACTGCGTTCCAAGAAGAAAAAAGGCAAGAACTCTGATGGAAGAATAAGAACTGATGGAGAATTATTTCCTGAGGTAATCTCTTTGAAATAATTATTGTTAGAGATCTAATGTCAAGGTTCAGGATTCACTTTGCCTTGAATTTTATTTTTTATTTTAAAATTTTGTTTATTATAAAACTCTGATTCTATTATATACCATTATTTGTCACTGCACCTTATTCTGCTATAGTGTATGGGGTTACGTAACATGACATTGAGGTTGGGATGTTCAAATTTTTTAAGTCTTTGATTTACATTGAATAATTATTTATCTTGAATGGCAAGAATAACATTCAGGATTGCCCTGGGCAGTGGCACCAATGGGTACAAAATGTGAGGCAGTGACAGTGACCAGGAAGAAATGTTTATAATTATGCTGCGATAGGTAATAAAATAAGAGGATGCATAATCTGAAGAGTTTTTTTGTGTTTTTTTCTAACACAGGAGTTACCTCCACTTGACTACCTGACCATAACTGCAGGGGAGGATGTTGAACTAGAGCCTCTGGGCGTAGTCAGTGGCATTGTGGATGTTCTTGGTGAGTTAAGATTGATTTGGGTTGTGATGTAATTCATGGGGATATCCAAAGACAGAATTTTATATTCAGATTGCTGTAAGTCTTTAAGAGAATTTAAAATCGGATCCAGAACCAATGGCTCAGTGACTAAGTCATTCGTCTTTGATTCGTGAGGTCGCAGATTGAATTCCCGGTGGAAGCACTGGGTTGTGGGTTTTTTTCTCACTTTGCAGCACTGCACTGACGCCTGGGTTATTCCTCCAATCTACTCTGGGAAAAGTCACTTCTAAAGACAAATTTCCCCTGGGATGAATAAAGGGAATATATTTTATTTTAGATTTTATTCATTACAGTAAACTTAATAGTTTTCAGTGCGTCATTTAATTGTATTTTAAAAGAATATAATTATCATGGTTATTTATAACAAGAAATTTGAACATTTTAGAAGTGTTAGCTAGATCCGGATCACATCAAAGGAAACATATTGACAAGTCATTCTGGACATAACAAATTTGGGCTGCCAATCCCACTTTGTGGTAAAGGGCGGAAAAGAAGATTTCAGGTGTTTATGTTGAGTACATTCTCATAAACATCAAAGCTCATCCTGGCTTTTGGGTTTGGTGACGAAGGACCAAGCGTTAGGAATTCCCCTCTTGTAGTAGAGCCGGGTTTAGTGATAGAGAATGAGACTTGCAAGATGCAACTCTTCCAGTATCAAACACCTGCACTCTCAATTCTGCTCGCTGACACAACTCTACCGGCAAAGACTTGATCAGCAAAGCATACAATACTGAATCAGAATTGTTACAGTGAATCATTAAAACACAATTCTTCGCGACATGAATCATGCCCCTCACTCTCATATTAGCAAGTTCATGGTCACATCATGCAGCATATTCTTATTGAAATGTCAGGGGAGGTAGGATGACTTCAGAAACAGTGTGAGGATGGTTCTTTGATGTGGGCATAGGGTGGTGGTGATGTTTGGTCAGACGAAATGCCAGAGTTGGTCGAGAATCAAAACAATGAGCAGTGTTGACCCAGCTGTACTAGTAATATGTTTGTTTAAAATTTGAATCAACCTATGATTTGTTTGAATTTATCAAATGTGGTTTTCTTTACCTTTCACATCAAAGTTGAAGTGGATGTGTACACACTTGCACACAAGTAACAAGTCAGCATTTCAATATTTTACATACTGTCCACAACTTTCGATTGTGTCACTCCACTCTTGATCAATAAGGGTTTTTTAACAGTAGGCTGATCCCCTGCTTGTTTTAAATTTTTGAATCAATCTTTACACCAGTTCTGTTTTTTTGGTTAATTTGTTTGTTTTTGTTTTGATTGTGGGGTTTCATTATTAGTATTAATTAAAGATTGTTTTGGTTTTTTTTTCATACAGTTGTAATCAGCTCTGTAGACGCCAGCCCAGCCTTGTATGATGACACAGTTTTATTTATGGAGAATCGTAAGCCTCTGGGTCTGGTGAGTGGGCATTTTTAGAACTTGTTTGGTTGTCAGAAGAAGAATACAGAAAACAAAAAAATTATGGTATTCAGCTTCATGCGAAAAATGATATCAGGTGTATTTTTTAAGTTGTACCATTACTTTTTTTCCCACTTTTGACTATTTTGGACCTCCACCTTTTGCCAGCCCTCATTGCATTGATTATTTGCATGAAGACTTATCTTTTTTTAAGAGGTTTTGAGAAGAAAAATGACGGTTAAATGGTATATTAGTGTCAAGGTTCAAAAGAAATTCTTGAATCATAAAAACGAGATTCTATTTCTATTATGATCTGCTTTTGTTATGTCTATGATAACCATCTCTATTTCCTTTTATTTTTGTCCTTCCCTGTGAACTAGATATTTGAAACTCTTGGTACAGTGGAGAAACCCTTTTATTCAGTGCGGTTTAATTCGCATCAAGACATAGTAAACAATGACATCAAGGTTGACGACAAAGTGATGTATGCCCCTAAAGCAAGCAACCTGACTAAATATGTTTTCTTAGCAGAGCTTCGAAAGTAAGTTGGTGTGTTTTTTGGCTGTTGTTTTTTTGTTGTTGTATTGTTCGTCTTTTTCACATTGTTTTTGGAAATTTTGTCCTGTAAATAACTTTAGTTGCTTGTATTTAGTTTTAAATATTATTTCCTGTAATAATAGTAACTGTTTTATTCCATGTAAAACGTGTGTTATTTTATTTCTTGCAGCAAACCACACAAGCTTTCTTTTCTTTTTGATAAATTTTGCTCATTTATTTACTCTCCCCAGGGCAAAGTGTGATGATGCATCTTGGGAAGATGATAATGAGCCTCCTGTTGAGGTCAGTGTGTTGTTTTGTTGGGTGGTTTTGTTTTTTGTTTTTTTTTGGGAGGGGGGGGGGGTAATGATTAAGTATTTGGTAATTTGAAGGGGGTGGGTATGATATTTTTAATATAAAAAAAAAAAAACTATAACTGCTCGAAATTAGCAAAGAGGATAATGGTTAAATAAGTTAGACAATGGATTTCTACAAATGATGTTTTTGGCTTTGTCTTTTCATTTGACAATGGCAAGTAACAATGGGCACACATGGAAAAGATCGTCTTAATACTTAATGATACAACTGTCAAGCTCAAATAATACTGTTTACTTTGTGTGTGAAAGACAGTCTTAGTAATTACTTCAACACGCAAACATGCACCAAAGATGGCACATTGGTAAATATAGCTACATAAGACTAAGATGCAGTCACTGTCAGTGGACACAAAACTGTACTTCAGATTTTACAGATGCTCACAATGCACCCGGCACATAGGTTCCCCAATAGCAACTTATGATATATAAAAAAATGATTCAGGCATTTAAGACTAGCAGAGGATCACTGATGTGTATATTCACCTTTATGAGTGAGGCAGGAACTACACAATATTCAGTGTTATTCAGAGTGACTTTTGAAATTTTAAATTGGTATCCTTTATTTCATGGAACACAAAATTACTTGCTTTTCTATTCTTAGGAATTGAATTATTCTGATGATGAACAAGAGATGAAGGCAAAGAGGGCACTGCGGACTGCTAAATGGAGGGAGATGAGGAAATTGCGAGAGGAAGGAAGTGAAGGGAGGAGGAAAAAGTAAGCACCACGAAGGAAAATGGCATATAGGCTACTTATACAGTCAATCTTTTTATACTCATTGCATATACTTATACAGTCAATCAGTAGCTAACAGAGGTGTTTCTCTGCAGCTACTTTTCTGTTAAAAAAATGTTCTACTTTAATACCCTTTCATACTTTTTGGGGCCACCTATCAAAGGTGTCCCGCATGTTTAAATTCCATTTGCAATTCTATACGGCTTGTGACACAGAGCTTTGATAACTTTGAAAGGTCCTGAAAATTATTCAACCCTGGGACCTCCACATCCCAATGCTATTATATTGTGTATTTGAAACTTTTACAATTCATTTTTTAGCTAATGCATGTTGCTATGGGTGAATTTTTTTTAGATCGATTTTTTAAAAATGTATTTCTTTTTTATATTTCTATTCCAGGAAGAAACGTTCTTCGAAAAAGAAAAATGATGCAGGTAATGCTTTATTTTTTTATTCATTATTATTAAATTAAAAAGTACAATGAAGCTATTTTTGTTACTTATTTTACACTTGGAGCTACACTGTTTTCGGGGGTTTTTTAGCTTCTGGCAGCCCTCATTCATTCAAGATTTTTTCTTTTATTTGTTATATTATATTACTTGCTTACTAGCACACTAGCACACTGTAATGGGCTCACAATTCATGTGTGTGTTATTTGATTATTCTACTTTTACTTCATCCTGCATTTTGGCCCTGACTAGTGTATCATCTTGAAGAGTACCACTACCACCATTTACATCAGAATATTAGTGCATGTGTGATGTTGCCCAGATAGAGCTATATTAAAAGAAGAGGATGGATTTTAAAATAATCAGCAACCTGACCAGTCTAATTTGGACTTTTCTCATTTTATTTTACTAGAAATAATTGGATTTGGCTTCTTTTTTTCCTCTCCAGATGCAGGTGAAGGTGCTCCAAATAGGTCTGGTCTTTTGAAAGGACCTTTGAACAGAAATCCATTTGGAGTTGGAGACAAGTCACAAGGGACACACAAGGGACAGTCTTCTAAATCCATTTACACATGTAAGTTAGATTCTTTTTTTTTATTATTAACAAAAAAACAAAACACAACATTTCTCAACTTTAGATTCCAGAGTAGTGGTTTTGTTTTCAGTTCTTTTCTCATAGCTGTTGTTATACTCTCAGATAATTATATTTTTTCCCCCTTTTTTTTCTTATCCACAGTTGGATCTAACATGAACAGGCCTCCATTCATGCCGCCCAATCAATCTGGCGAGGGATTTGTCAATCCCTGGAGAGCTCCACACCCAGGTGCCATGTTTGGTGGGAAACCATCTTGGCAAGAACAACCCGGTTTGTTTGGCCCGAGACCTGATGCTCCTCCCGCTTTCAGCCTAGCTCCGCCTTCTTTCCGGCCTTTCTCCAACCAGTCCAATGCACCAATCAGGGGACCCATCGGACCTGGACTCTTTGCTACCCCCAATCCACCCAACTTGCCAGGCGGACGGCCATTTGGTATGAACAACAGACCTCCTCCCCCTGCTTCTGGTCCCTTTGCTAACCACAATCCATTTGTGTCTAGTTTTAATTGCCATGTTCCTCCACCTTCATTGCCAAACAACAGGTTTCCAAACCAGCCACCTAATGGGCCACCACCACAAAGGTTATTTTCATCTTTTAACAATCCTACACATCCACATCTCTGATTCATAGTTTTCCATTCTTTGGGTTGCTTTATGTTCCTTTTTTTAGAGGGGGGGGGGGGTGTAAATGTTGATTATGAAATGAAATAAAGCATACGAAATGTAAAACAATGAGGATTTTTTTTACTTCCATTTTTCAAAAATATTCGAGCCACCAACTGACAACTATTGATCACGCTTCTTAAGTTTCTGCAAACTGCAACCGTTTCACATTTTCGTTTGCCAGCAATTCATCAAGCCTTTACTGCAGGAGTTGTTAGAACAAATCACCAAG
The DNA here is from genome assembly GCA_031763155.1 of Dirona albolineata. NCBI lineage: Eukaryota > Metazoa > Mollusca > Gastropoda > Nudibranchia > Dironidae > Dirona > Dirona albolineata. The sequence goes on along the minus strand of JARFNW010141838.1, from coordinate 546 downwards.
TCTTTATCCTGAGATGAATTGTAGCGAGAGGGGCAATTCACCAAATCAGCAAGCCTTTGGAGAGTTGCCGTAGCAAACTGAATTGAGTTTGTAAGTCCCTAATAACAAAAGAGTTGCGTTTTGCAACTCTTGTTTTCTACGACTAAGATCCAGCTCTAGGCAATAGTATAGACAACAACAAAAATGATTTCCAAAAGTGAGAATTGAACCCATGCTTGGCTCGCTACTTCCGAGCTCATTACACTCCAGAACAGTGAAATCCCATATCGTCTCTGAAAAGACCAAACTAAGTCGTTGAATCAAAATTCTATAATTGTTATTGTTAGAGAATAGTAATACATTACATGCCGGCATTAAGCACGCTGCTATAAGAAGTTTTGCTATATAAACTACACGCCTTTAAGCACAGTAACTTCGGCTTCATGCATGCCTCATTACAAATTACAAGACAGCATCTTGTTAATTGTACGTATTGTTGTTCACTCCATGTTCCACCCACTATTGAACACACTTATCACCTCTGCCTGCTGTGACTGAGTGTGAGAA
>JARFNW010141827.1:0-10297 GCA_031763155.1 Dirona albolineata | reverse complement strand
TCTCTCTCTCTCTCTCTCTCTCTCTCTCTCTCTCTCTCTCTCTCTCTCTCTCTCTCTCTCTCTCTCTCTCTACCCCTATGTCTTCATGTCTCTCTCTCTCTCACTCACTCTCCCCCTTTCTCTTTCACACCGTCTATCTCTATCCCTCCCTCTTTTGCTCTCTTGTCTCTTTCTCTATTATTTACTCATACATTCTGTTCACCTCTTTTACTGACCACTTTCCCTAACACCTCTTTTCCAAATACATATTCCAAGGAAAAAAACATCCACCCAACTCATTTTGAGTTTGTTTTATAGCGGGGGCTTTACAAGGTTGTATCATATCTCCCCCGTTACATTTATTATCTTTCCTTTCAAAAAATGATGGGTGATCCTTTTAACACATTCCACAGTTCTTTCCAAATCTGTCATTTTTTCCTCAGTTTGGTCTGAATCAGAGCATACATATCTCTGGAATTGCATGATTTTGTATAAAATTGTTTTTGATTTTGGTACCTGAAGTGTAAATCTATGATTAATTTCATTTTCAGGGATTGTATCAATAACTTAGGTTTACAATTTTTTAAAATGTGAACAGACACTTAATTGTATGACTTATACAGTTATATCAGTAATACAATGATTATCAAGTAAGTTTTTATTCTTAAACGCTGAAGGCGTGTTTATCGTCAGTTGGCTGAAGTGCTATGTAAGTGCAATTCATTCACTATTACTATTATTATTATTATTACTATTATTATTATTATTATTATTATTATTATTATTATTATGATAAGATTTTCTTGACCTTATAATTATTACATGTTAACTCTCTGCAAATGAAACATTTAATATCAAAAACTAATCCTCAGTCAATGATTTATTTTTAATTAGTTGTCAGATGACTTTGTGACATTGCTTTTCAAGCTATGCTTATAACATTTTGTACTTCAATGATCAACATCAACAAGCCAGATTATATATGATTAACGTAGTATTTTATTCAGGAGCAGTTGACATGCTTAACATAACAGGAACCGGAAATGGAGTCCTCAGTCTAATAATAATAAAAGGCAATACTTTACATTACACAAGGGACATAACTGTCACAATGCTCATGAGCGAAAACTTTTACAAAATGTATACACAGACGTAATCATTATCCTTTGGTTCATATAATCGTCATATAACTTAATTAGCTTCCGGGTAAGTAAGTATTCAGCTGTTGCCTATTTTGATATGTATTAAAAACTGAAGTCCTTCAAAAGTCTATTTGGAGACCTTAAGATGGCAGCCCCATCACCTAACTTGGGTGAAACCATGATATTTATCGAATTAAATGAATTTGAAAATTCCTCACCTCTCAAATTATATTTTGATGACCAACTAAAAAGGTTTTGAATTTTTCTTCTTCTACTCCATCCAATCTTTCAAACAGCGGGAAGTGTGGCAGAGTCCGTCAAGGGAAGCATGATTATGGCCCCTGATGGGGAGATAATCAGTGTAGGTGGCTCTGTTGCCCGAGGGGGTGGGGCTACTGATGTCGGAAATCTCAACGATGTTCCTACTGGCTTTAGGCTTGAAGGTAAGGCTGTTTGTAGGCAATTCAAATTCATAGTTATCACCAACAAAAAATGCCAGCTCTTGGTGTCTCCGAGATTGAATGTGGAATGAATGATGAATGTTACTGGGGCAGGTATTGGAATTGATGATGGTAGAAAGTATCGGAATTGATGATGTTAGAAAAATGTGACAGAGTGGGTTGATCTCCTACTTGCATTTAATTCTTGTTCCAAAGGGCTTCCAGTTCTGTTGAACTTTTGTATTTTATGCTATTTGTTTTTTTGTGTTTGTTATCTGATGAAGGGATGACCCGAAACATTCTTTGTTCTGTTACTTGTTTTACATTTGAAGCTATACCATTTCCCCATTATTTGCATACCTTCTATTGGGATTTTTAGTTTCTGTCAGTCGTCATTCCTTTGTATGGGGGTGGGGACTTCATTCCTATTTTTATATTTTATTTCCCTGTCATTTTCTATTTCTCATTTCCTTACTACTTACCCACTCCCACTCTCTGCCCTCCCTCATCCCCTCCACCACTCTCCCCATCCCTATCCCCGCCCCAGGTATTGGAGGAGCGGGTACAGACGAGTCCGGAGCTTCCGACGACGAACCGGACGAATGGAAGAACACGAAGAAATTCTCTATTTCCAACAAGTCTGACAGCCTGAAGAGAGTCGTCAAGAGAGGTGGGTGAAAACGATACACATTATAGACTTGGTAAAATAGCATATTTTATCTTTGATAACAGAAACTATAAAAATAATAACTTTGGACAAATGTCAGTCTGTCACCCTCTGGATAGGATGCTGGCCTGTCACACATGGATTTCCCATTTATTTACTTTCAAAATTGATCAGCCAGTCGAATAAAAATGATTTATTATAAAGATTCCATTTCACTTAGCTCAAATATATAAATGGATACATAAAAACTAAATGCGCTTTGGAAATGTGTTGTTGATGCTCAACTATGTTTAAAATATTTATGAAAAGAAAGAAACATACACAAAAAAATATTTAAAAAATCTATCTGTAATTTATTGTATTGTGTTTTGTACACTAAAGGAAAACAATCTTATGGTTTCTCTCTTACTTCGATAAAAACATTAATCAAAACTTGTGTGAAATACAAACAAAACAGGAAGTGCATCAAGTTCGTCTGTTGCCAAGTCTGATATAGAAAGACTGGGTTCGGCCGGCAAACAGATTTTATGGGATCACGCCTCGCAGGCTGCCTCAGGTTTTATACCTTTTATCAGATTGGATCCATTTCTTATCATATCACATTATACCTTTCCTATTCCTGTGTGGACATTATTATACCTTTACTTTGTCAAAGTGTATATTTTCTATATATCTGTATTTATTATACTTTTCATTTTCCCACTTTTTAAATTGTGTGCACTTTTCTATATCATCATATTTTCTATATCACTGATGCATTTCAGGTCCCTTCACAAATGTATTCTATAAGTGTATTTATATATTTTCAGCATGCATTTTTCATTTATTCTCTTACTGTGGGAAAATCAGTCATATATTCAATTCCAATATCTTTTATAGCCAAATACCAATATTATTTTGGCATGAATTGTTACATACCTATATTTTTCTTTCTTATTCATAGATATTCATTTGCAAAACACTTATGATATTTGCTTTTTATGTTCTTGGAATACTGTTTGTTGTCTGATTTTTTAAAGCATTCAAATATCAGCAATTCAAAACCTTAAAGTTATTTATAGTGCAATACACCTGCAACCTTCAACCATGTTATTTATTCCCCCCGACGGTCGATTCTCACTCGAAAAATGTATTTTTTTATCATACTATCAAGGGACAGATTTAAACGAGAAGTAGATACGAGAAGTAGATACGAGAAGTAGATACGAGAAGTAGATACGAGAAGTAGATACAGTTAAATGTGAATGTCATGACAGCAGTATTTCTATTTTTAAAATCCTCTCGCTTTATTGGGTTTCTTGGAAATAAAAGAATGATAATTCATTGAAAGATTTAACACAACTTTAAGGAACAACCTGAAAATGGAAACTAGAACTGCTTGTTCAGGGAATAGATAATCTTAAAGGATTTAGCTTCCTTGCTGTTTAGATTTGATGATTTAAATTTTATCTATGATTAATGAGATAGGGTGACAAATGCCATAAAATGGGCCTACCTCAACCTTTCTAGTGGTATGGTATGATATGGTATGATATGGTATGATATGGTATGATATGGCATGATATGGTGGGAACTTATCATCTCTGGAGGTAAACCAATATGACCAATCAGTAAGGAATTTAATTTGTCTTATCAGTGAATTAATCTCTCTATTTCTCATATATTTTCTTATCCTTTGCTCCTTTTGCCTGTATTACCTCTTTTATATTTATCCCATTTTTTCATCCTTTTTTATAACATTCTCCTTTTTTTCCCCTTTACATCCATAACATCTTTGTCAAAATGTACGACACTATTAATCGCAATCTTTTTCAATGCATCATTTCATTCTACTATCCATTGGACAATGTGGATGATTGCATAACATGCACACAAGATATTCAAGCATAGTATTTACCTTACAGTAGAATCATTCACCTGCAGATTGTATTTATGTCTGGAATGCAAATAGTAAAGCATTTTAATCGTAAAATTCATTTTCTTTTTGAATAGAGCTAGGCATGATTTTATTATCAGCAATCTAGGAATTTATGGTATTTATGTCATATTAGAATCTATGATATTTATGTCATATTAGAATCTATGATATTTATGTCATATTAGAATCTCATTTTGGAAATTTCAATTATATTAAAATCTCATCATAAATAGACAAAACACGATTTTTTATACTTTTTATCGGGAAAATACGTGATGCAACTTGCATGAAAATAACAAAGCCTCTGCTAGAATCGGAAATTGCGATTGATTTTGAACCACCGTGCTGCGTAGATTCCAGCGACATAGAAATTCCCATCCAAAGAGATGAAATGAATCTCCATTCAGGGTTGACTCATCAGTGTGCTGCATGTAGATGTGTTTGTTTGTTGTATGTGTTTTGATGTTGTTTCTTGTTTATAGAAATTGACTACACCAGTGGAGACATAGACGCCACAATGTCAATGCACAGCTGGAGCTACGCTGTGCCCGAACAGGACGAGTTTGGTCTGAATCACGCTACCAGTGTGCGCAGTCTGCCCGGACTGCAACTCGAGGGAGGAGGTGGAGGTAGAACGAATAAATGATGATGATAGCTTGTAGCCTGGTGTGATGTCAGTAGTAAAGGCAATCAACTGTTGACAAGCTCATAAGTCTTTTAGTTGCTGCTTACCTAGGTATCTGTAAAGTTTGTATGGAGGAGATAAAAAGATGTAATGGCTTGTTTGGTCTGTGTATGTTTTGTCCATATATGGAACGATAAACAATACATTGGACGTTTTGAGTTTCCCCTTTCTCAGCAACAATGATTAGTCAAACAATGGACATAGAAATAACCAGCTTGAGTCAGCTATATCTCATTTGTTAGACTGGAGGAATTTTCTGGTATTACCTTGATACCATTTTACCTCGTTACTGTGTCAGGCCTCGTCAATCTACCTCAGGAGGTCGCCCTAACCCCTTGTCAATCATCTAATGATTTAACTATATCATTGGATTTTGGATAGAGATTAGTGCTGTATATTTTGTATGTCAATTGCTGCTTTGTATCATGACAATGTGCCTAAAAGAACTTATCGTATCTTATCTTATTTTATCTCCAATCTCCTCTATTCCCTGTGTATTTTGCAGTTGATTCTATAGTTACTGCTTGATCTAAAGGATCAGGAAGATAATTTTCAATTGAGGTAGAAAAAACATAACAGCTTGTTTTATCTGTGGATACATTTTTCTGCTGACAAGATTTTAATATTTTAGTTTATGGCTGCTTATAAATGTGAGAAATATAGAGGTAGTAGATAGTTTAATATAACAGCTGTTAGTGTTTCATGGTGAGTGTGAAGTCTGTGAGAGAAGTTGATGGTACCTAGAAAATAGTTATCTTTATTGACTGCTTCATGTAGACTAGATTATCAAAAGGGGGACATTAGAATGATTATTATGATCAAATAGGTGTTTTTTAGATTTTGCCTGAGTTCCTGAAGTCTTTATTCTTATTTACTTTGTAGATAGATATTGTATGCTGGGGTTTTTTTTATTTTATTTAATATCATATCTATACTTACATTTGTTATTTTTCTGCAAGACTTTTTTGTTTTACTTTTTTTTAGACAGTCAACAGTTTTATTATTAATGTTCCTTTATAATCAGAAGAACATAACATTTCATATGAAGTAGTTTATACTAAAAAGTCATATAGCAAAATGAATTGATTCTATCAACTTTTTTATTTATGTGTAAATATAGAGTTAACTTAAAGCATTTTAATTTATTGATTCCTTTATTAAATTGTAAATAGTTCTAGTTGTATCGTGATAATTGGAAATATTGTATTTGTTTTCCATTTGATTAATAGCTTTTGTCAAATTGAATTGAGTATTTAGTGAAACGAATGGTCAGCTTGTTAGTGAAGCTCATTAATGTCCATCTTTGATACATAGGTATGAACTGTACAACATCGACTGCTGATGGACAAAATGACACACACTTGTCAACCGAAGACAGCGATGGGGAGCATTGGGCCAAAATCACGGAGAGGCCAGAGGAAGAGGAAATAGCCAACATTGAATCAAGGGAAGTTACTATGGAAGATATTGAAATTCCAAGAGTACCTTCCCCTTCACCAGCGTCAGAGATGAAAGAAGAATTTATTGAGGCAGAGAGAGGCACGATTCACGAGGAAGATGAAGAGGAGGAGGAAGAAGAAGAGACTGGATTTGACAAAATTCTCAGCACACCGAGGTCCAAGTCTATTGGTCTTCAGACCGATTCTGAAGTAGGAAGTCATGTGACTGGCAAGCATGACACATTGAAAGGACACAATTGGAACACTCCTAAAACGCCTGGTAGAAGTTCCGAGTTTGACGCTGACGATGAACATGAAGACGATGATGGCAATGCTGGTTGGCCTGCTACTGGGGAAAAGGAAAATGGGCTTGAAGCCGTGAAAGAAGCATCAGTGGAACAGTCGTCTAGGAAAGAAAGCCTGGCAAGCAAAGTGGAAGCGTCTAGATCTGGGTCAAAGGCGGCATCTGTCTCCCGATCAGAATCTAAAATCGATGCTTCCAAGTCAGCAGCGCCATCTGTGGCAAGTGAAAGGAAATCTGTCGCGGCGATGGAAGGGAAGCTTGGAGAGTCAAGAGTTGGGAGTGCTGCATCTGAAGCTATTGCTGAAGAAAGTGCTGTAGAGGATAAACCTACCGATGATGAGGGGAAGCTGTCAGCTAGTGATTCAAAGGCTGGGTCTGTCCATGGCAAATCCAGATCCGTTTCTGAGAAGAGTAAATCAAAATCTAGAACAGTATCCGTGGATAAATCCCAGCCATCGTCCGAGGTTGCTGGAGGTATGGATAGCGCTGAAGCAAGTCAGTCTATAAAGGGCGATAAATCGGCCAGCAGTAAGGGAGATAAGTCTGCAAGTCTGAAGGGAGATAAATCTGCAAGTCTGAAGGGAGATAAATCTGCAAGTCTGAAGGGAGATAAATCTGCAAGTTTGAAGGGAGATAAATCTTCTAGTGGGAAAGCTGAAAATAGTGCTAGTGGTCGGAGCAGCAAAAGGAGTAAACGGTCTGACAGTCAGAATAAAAATGCCTCCAGAGCCACAACAGGAACTAAACTCTCTCACGCCAAGCTTACTACGCCTCCTGCTACGGCCGAGGCTGAGGGTGGCGAGGTGGAAAACTTTGAGGACAACCCCTGGGCAAATGAGGATGACGATGAGGATATTGATGATGAGAGGGAGAGGGAAGGAGGTGGCTCAGGTAGTGGAAGGATGGATGATACAGAAGAATATCGGATGCCGTCGACTCCATCGGAAGACAATGCTAGAATCAGTGGAGAAGATTTACGCCGGACGTCCAATTTGGATTTGACCGTTGCTGGACAACAGTTGTTGAGTCCTCCGTCGACGCCGAGTAGACACAAAAAAAAGAAGAGGGAAAGCCTCGACAGAGGTAACGTTTGTGACGGTGGCAATTTGACTCACTGGAGCATCAGAGTGCGAGTTGTTTATTTATTTTTTTTAACTTCACACAACTAAACTCGTGAATTGTCGTGAATTTCGTAGTGAACTAAAGCGAGACAACACAATGCGTTGTTGTATGTTATGTAATTTTGTGTGTGTGATGATACAAAAGTTTTTTTTCCAGATCAAATATCCTGACTCATCACTCACAACACTCCATTCTATTGAAGTAGGGGGATTTGAATTTCAGAGCATGTTTTCAAATTTTCATTGGCGCAATAATTCATGAAAATATCCAATCATATTTTTTGTGAAATTAATAATTTATTTAAATGCAAATATTTCCATGCACATTTAATGATTTTAGTAGCACTTGCATGCATCAGTGCAGGGTGATTTTAACACTTTCCTCGCCAGCCACGTCTTAGATAAAAGAAACAGATCCCATGTCTGTGTTAACCATGAGTGCCCGCTCCCTCTTCATTTATTTTAATACATTCAATGAACATTAGTATTCTCGTGTATTAAAAAACCCATTTTACTTCTTTGTAAATTGAAATTATCCTGCTATAAAGTCTTCACATTTTCAAGAAGTCATTATTTTTCTATAAGACTCTACTTCATTCAAAATTTCAATCATTTTGATTTAATCTGATCAATACGTACATGAAGTCGAGAAGCCGAGAAGCACTTTCATTTATTTCAGGAATTGAATTAACTCGTGCTTTTGTGTGACTCACCAAATGGAAACCCTTGTCCCTGCTTTTGCCCTTCGGTGTTTTCTTGAGCACTCTCAAATATGTCTGCACTTTTACCACCATATTGCCCATTATCATTGTTTCATTTCTTTTTGTTTGGTTGTTTTTGTTTTTTTTGGTTAGTTTTTATTTTTTTAACTTTGTCAAGTTGTCACATCATATTTTTAAATGAATAGAAAAACTGTGACAGGAATTGGAGCTTAAAGTTTTGATAACCTAAATGAGTGATTTCCATGTTTGAATTTTAATTTTATGCTAATACGCAATGTTTATGACTTGTTAAGCATATATTATGCACTGCACAGAACAGAATAATTTCAGGAATGCAAATTCATAACAACATTGTTTAAATGAAATAAATCCAATCAAGTTTGATGAGAAATGAATGATTTACCTTTTGTAATATTTTCAATTGTAAAAATTATTTGGGATTTGTTATCATTTTAAATTAATTTGAATTAACTATGAAGATAATTTAATTTTTGCAAAATCTTAATTGATACTTAGAATATTTATTTATGAAAGTCTGTATCAATCAATTTAAAATAGTTTTTAACAATATTCTCTTTATGATTGCTTTTATAATTAACATAATGTCATTATGATTAATTTCTAGTTCAAGTCTTTACTTAGTTATTGGTAAAGGCATTAATGTCAATGTACTTCCCAGGTTGGCTCAAATTTTTATTTAATTTCTCTTTCCTTTTATGGGTTCAGATTTAATTACCAAATACCTCATTCTTTCCCCTTATTGGTTCAGATATAAATACTACCTTTTCTCTGATTGGTTCAAATTGATGACACCTGTTTCCTCTGATTGGTTGTATTTTAGAAACCATATCCAGACACTCTAGCGTCACTGAGAAAGACATCATGGACACGTTGGCAGACCACGCCCAAAAGATTGCAGAGAGCGTACTGAGTCAACCAATGGCAGGCCAAGATTTAGAAGCAGACGTTAAGGTACAGTTTTTGAAACGTTACTGCTATGACCTAACTGTGCCTAGTTGATAATCAGTAGGAATGTAAATCTTTAAAAAATGAGTGAACATTTTATGCTTTCACTTCAAATATCATGTGATATTTGCTTCTTGTTGTTCATTTTTTAGTTCAATAATTTCTTCTAACAAAATTTCAAATGTGTTTCTGCTCAAAAGTAACATTTTAATCTGTACAATGAAGCTTGACAAAAAAATAATTGAAAAAAATCAACCTCAAAAGAAACAAGCTAGAAATGAAAAAGTTTCTAGTTTAATATTAGTAATATCTATAACACTGATATAATGTAGTCTATTTAATCTGTTTATGAGTCACTGCTTCTTGAAAACTGACGTCTTGTAGAAATAACATGCATCTTGCATTCAATCTCAATAATTTTTAATTCTTCTTGATTGTTATTTTGTATGTGTTGATGTGGCACACCATATTCATCAAACGCTTTGTTTGTGTAACTCAGATATTCATTACATCTGATGAAATGCTTCCATAGAAGTGTTGGGTGTGTGTTCAAAATATTTATTTATGGTCTGGAATGAGAAACGGACTAAACTTTGATAGTTGTGTGTAGGAAAGGCTTTTTTGTATTTGGCCTCATATTATTTTGTTTGCTGCAACGTTATACACAAAAGCATTTTTATGTTTTTTTTTTTGTTTTGTTCCAAATTTCCTCTGTCAAGTAAAGATTGAAAAAACCACATATATGCACATACAAACAAAAGAAAGCAGCAACAACAACAACAACAACAACAGCAACAACAGCAACAACAACAACAGCAACAACAGCAACAACAACAACAACAACAGCAACAACAACAACAGCAACAACAACAACAGCAACAACAACAACAACAACAACAGCAACAACAACAACA
>JARFNW010141816.1:0-10297 GCA_031763155.1 Dirona albolineata | reverse complement strand
ATACATAGTAACACGAACGATTACGAGCGATTAATGAACGATTACGATAAAAAATAATAAATAGAGCTAAAATATACGTTTACCCAGTTTTACAACTGCCTTTGTTCTGAAATGACTGCCACAACGTACCCCAATCTAATCTGCGTCCATATGTCGGCCCCGTGGAGTCCCGTACCATGATGTGGCTGGTAGATGGAGTCCCTTACCATGATGTGGCTGGTAGATGGAGTCCCTTACCATGATGTGGCTGGTAGATGGAGTCCCGTACCATGATGTGGCTGGTAGATGGAGTCCCGTACCATGATGTGGCTGGTAGGTGAAGTCCCTTACCATGATGTGGCTGGTAGATGGAGTCCCGTACCATGATGTGGCTGGTAGATGGAGTCCCTTACCATGATGTGGCTGGTAGGTGGAGTCCCTTACCATGATGTGGCTGGTAGGTAGAGTCCCTTACCATGATGTGGCTGGTAGGTGGAGTCCCGTACCATGATGTGGCTGGTAGGTGGAGTCCCTTACCATGATGTGGCTGGTAGGTTGAGTCCCTTACCATGATGTGGCTGGTAGGTAGAGTCCCTTACCATGATGTGGCCGATAGGTGTAGTCCCTTACCATGACGTGGCTGGTAGGTGGATATTGACTGTCAGCCGTTGTAGATAGATAAGTTTATTACATAGGACAGAAAAGATGAATTATCACTACTATAATTGTTTTTCACATTTTGCGAGTCCATGAACGTGGGAAACGAGTGGGTCTTGTAGTCTATGAATAATATAATAAATAAATAAATTCCTTTTATTAATCCCCGGGGGTGGGATTGGTCTCTATCGTCTATTCCTAGGGTAGATCGGAATAACCCAGGCGTCAGTCGCAGTGCAGCGCCGGAAAGCGGGATCAAGAAGGTCTTGAGAGAAAAAATTCAGTGCTTCCATCACGTCCTCTCAGACCAAAGACGAGTGATTTACTTACTAGATACTGCGTCACAGGTTCACATACATGCTTACATCACTTATCGCCTCTCCCCCCCCCCGCCCACATACACCCACACCCACACACACGCATACACACACACGCACACACACATACACCCACACACATACGCACACACACATATACACACACGCACACATACACACACATACACCCACACCCACACACACGCACACATACACACACACATACACCCACACACACGCACACACCACACACACATACACAAGTAGGCCGTGTCATTTCAAAGTCCTTCTCAACTCCATGGGGAGCATACAGTAGAACAGCCTGTCTGGCACATCACCATACCAACTAACTGTTAGAACAGCCTATCTGGCACATCACCGTACCAACTAACTGTTAATATCTTGCCTTGTCCAAAGCTGGATAATTCATTCACCACTCTAAGCCTACCACGAAAAAAATGTGTAAAGAGTTCTTCCAAGGGACTCAGGTAACATCGGTAGCCTCTGCCAGGTTTTGAACCCGGGACCTCACTATCTTGAGGCCAGCAATCTAACAACTCGGCCACTTAGGCCACAGGGACGTGGAACGAATAACTTCAATCGTTGGTTTCGTGTTTGTCCAGACTATTTGTTTAATTGGGTTTGTGTGAGCGCTTGTTTGTGTGGTTGTGGGTGTGTGTGGGTGTCTGTCTGCCTGTGTGTGTGTGTAAGTCTGCCTGTGTGTGTCTGTCTGTGTGTCTGTTTGTGTGTGTGTATGTGTGTGTGTCTGTGTCTGTGTGTGTGTGTGAGTGGATTTTGTATGATTGATTCCATGACTTATATATATGTTTTCTTTGCATTGTTTATTAAAAGTCTGCTTTAAAATTCTTACCGCCAACGGCTTGGTTATTGAGAATTATCATTAATGTCCTTCTGGTGTTCCAGTCGTAGTTGTAAGATCAGACTTCAAAAGATGGTGCTCTGGGTGGAGATAGTGTTTTGTTAGTTTTTATGAACGCCTGTCGATAACAAGGTCGTCGGGACGTATAGCCTCGGCAGTTTCCTTTTTCTTGACTATGACTTTCCTTTTCCTGCGATTCCTGACGATTGATTGCAGCTATCGTTATTGCAATCGGATATAGATATGATATAATTATAATAATATGTAAACCCCTTGTACCTCCTCTGTGGCTTCCGACTTCCGACCCTTGGGGCAATTTTAAGGTTCATATTTTGGTGTAGGCAATATTGGTGTATAAAGAAGGCTTCAAAAGGAGACAAATTACATTAAATTAACGTTTCGGGTTTCCCCTTTATCATACGAACATACGATGAAAATACAAATAAAAAAATATATATTGTATATTTTGGTGTCTATCTTAATATCTTTGGATTCATCCTGTGGGCGTTCACCTTCCGTTTGGATGATCTCTTCAGCTCTTCAGCTTCAAGATCTAGTTCGAAAAAAACTTAATTCAGAAATAACCCAAGCATCCGACGCCTCGCAGCAACTGCAATGTGCTATGGTAATATGATTCAAAATGAATTGCGCACGTCAAAAACAAAAATACAATGCCTAAAGCTAGACTCGATCCCCGAACCATTGGTGTGATAACTGCAATCTCTAACCATCTCGGCCACCAAGCCCTCCCTTATTATGGGGATCGTCGGCAGATGTTTGGATGGAAAAGGGGTGGGGGTGGGGTGTAGTTGAGACTGAAAGAGATCAACGTATTCAAATGGCCCAAAATAAGTTGCCCAATCCTTCATACAGGATTAGACCGTATTACTATGCATTTGGACGTGTCAAAGGAAGCCATTAATCTTACATGACTTGTGAATCCTTTGCTCTCGTGCTCATATATTTTACCCCTACATAAAAAAATCGTGAATTTTCACTTCATTTTTTTCGCATTTTTATTTTTTTCGTTTCTCCTTTTTGTCCTCATCCTCCGAATCTTCATCCTCTTCTTGGATTTGCCTTCCTCCTTCTTCCTCCTTGAATTCCTTTTCCTCCACATCCTTCTTCTTCTTCACTGTACTCATCATTTGTCACCTTCTTTCTTTTCTTCTTCTTCTTTTTCACTTCCTCCTCCTTCTTCTTCCACTTCTTCTCCACATCTTTCTCAACCTCATCTTCCATTTTTAGCATAATTTTTCTAATGACTTTATTGTTAATATAATTACTATCATCAGTAGTAGTAGTAGTAGTAGTAGTAGTAGTAGTAGTAGTAGTAGTAGTAGTAGTAGTAATGGTGGTGGTGGTGGTGGTGGTGGCAGTGGCAGTGGCAGTGGCAGTAGCAGTAGTATAATAAAGAGATATGGATTTTAAAATGATGATCACAAAGTAAAGAGTATCTATATTTGAACTCAAGCTATTGATAAATGCAAACAGCAATAAATGCCATTTGTCACAGATGATTTTTTTTCTCTTTCCATAGTTAGTCCTCACTCTGAGCATACAAAGGTTTGAAGCATGGCGGAGCTGATAAAGCTCATTCATTCTCAAGTAAAATACCACCAATAATGTCAAAATTGGCCTTTCCCCTCTTCAAAGTTGCCAATCCCTGTCTACTGTTATCTTCTATATTCCTTTAGGACTTGATTCCTCATTCTTCAAATGGGAAGACAAGGCACAATGTTGTTGTGCCTAGCACATTCTAAGCATTCGATTACTTGAACTGTTATTATTTGGCATTTATTTGCCATTCATGATCTTATCATCAATATTATTCCATAGCATTTCCAAATCAACTGTGTGGAGCTCAGCTATCACAACCCACAAACTTAAGAGGAGAGCAATTGAACTTTCCTTTCCATCCATTTCTTCTCCGATGTAGGCAACCAACGCTATCCTACTGACAATACTGCCGCTTTGTGTGGTCTATGCCAGACAGGACATCCTTGTCTGAAGTCATCAAGGGGTGGCACGGATACTGGTGACAGACAGGCTGGTCCACTCCAGTGGTGTACAGGGGAAGAGGCTTTCCAGTGTACATGATGTACTCGTAGACAGGATGCATATTAGTGTGCATGTGTGTGTGTGTGTGCGTGAGTGTGTGAATGTGTGCGTGTGTGACATGTGCTACATCTGTTGAGGCAAGAGTAGTGTAGCTGAGATCATCAAGTATGCCCTCGACAGTGGGACCCTCAATGTACTGTCTGGCATTGTACTTTCTTGACGCAATTAATATCCTTCACAACATATGCGATGTACCAGGATTTTGTACGCCCCTTGCTTCAATGACTACTTGGCAGGACTTGATTTGCCTTGGTGATATTGCCGATGTGGGGTCCCCATTTTAAGTTCTTGTTGTCTCATTTGTTTCTTCATGGATTTGATGGCCATTGAAATGGAAGAGACGCAGGCAGTAATGCAGTGGTAGGATCCAAAAGCCCCTCTTCCAGCATTCTCCCCAAGATGTTTAATGTATATCATTTTGCACTTCGATTTTTTCCTTGTCAGGGGTGATAGTTTTATGGTATCAAAATTTCACTGAAGGAGGATGAGCATCCAATTAAAAGACTCACTGAAGGAGGATGAGCATCCAATTAAAAGACACGATCGATTTCCAGGATTACTTATTTTATCATTATTTTATTTTTTCTAAACGGAAAGAGGGTGAGAAGAAAAATAATCAAACAGGTTTTCTGTTTTTAAATGTCATCACATTTCTTCAAGGTGAAAAGCATATTCAATGAGGACTGACACAAAGCCCCATTATACAATTCAGGCCACCATATTGAAGACTTGACAGCAGGGTAATGGAATTGATAAAGCATGCATTAAAGTAGAGGTGAGAGACAGCACGCCAAGAACGATAAACACTTCCCATAACCAAACGCTATTTATATGTGACTGCCTGACTTGTTTCAGAAATCCATATTCACACATAGCACACACTGGGGGTCCTGAGAGAATTTAGCTACTAATTAATTATATTCCAGTGAAACTCACCGTATAGAACTAGTTCGAATCTTATGTCATTTACACAACTATTTTTTAACCCAAAATTTGTAAAAAAAATTATGAAAAATTTATATTGTGCTTTATGAGGGTGTGTCTTTAAACGATTGATGAACAATAGGATCTGTCACTTTAAGGCTGGTAACCCCATATTTGGTGTGAAGGGAAATAGACACATAATTTCCTATTGCTATTTCTATAGAAGAGAGACGTTCCCCTTCTGTACAACTAATAACGCAGTTTTTAGCATGATGCTAATTGACTCACAAGAACATAGTTTGAAAGGGAAAACCTTCATGTATTTTTGATGCCAATGTAGTATTGCATGGTTGTTGACATTTCCAATTTCAGAAAACCCTTTCAGACAAGTAATTATTATAAATGCGCATAGTTATATGCTTTAATGATATGAATATATTGCTAGACTATTTAAGAGTTTGTTAATGAAAAATATGACTGAAATTTACAGCAATAACATGTCAGAAAACAGCTACGCATATACACAGCGACTGTATGCAAACTTACAGGACCTGCAAGCATACATGTGACTGTATCACAGTGAGTTAGGGCTTAATGTTTCGGGACCTGCTGGTGTAAATGATTGGCGTGAGGCAGGGAAAGCAGGAATCATATATTCTTGACCCGCATGACTAGGATTGAAGATAATACCTGTTTTCAAATAATTGGCACAGAATATCTCGACTATGACAGGGACAGGTGCTGTGTATTTATAATAACCATGCTCCAAATTTTTTTACATCGGCACCACACATACATATACAGAAGTGGGAGCATTCAACTTGGTTTTCGTAATTGACACCTAAAAAGTCAAGAGCACAGTGTAAAGGAAGACCAGACAGACACATTTATGAATAATCAACACACAAAAAATACCCTTGTGTTCACAACATTTAAAAGATTTTAAATCTAATGATATATTATCATAACTAATTAACACATAAAGTGCCCTGTGTTCACAACATTCAAAAGATTTCATAAGAAAGAAATGTGGGTATTGGAAAAAATAAAATTTCTCATCTCTTTTATAAAACATACAAACAAAATCGGTCTAAAATTAATGGTCAAATTAATCAAATTTGATCAAAATGAAGAAGAAGAAAAACCTCTAATCATATAGTGCCCATATCAAAGAAAACAAAATAACTTCTATTTGACAACTGAAAATTTAAAAAAAAAAAGAAAAAAAGGTAATGACTCACCATTGAGTGCACTATCCTCTCCATCCAGAGTTGCAACATTTGGATCATCAATAACTTCATTTTCCTCGTTGACAATCTGTATCATTCCCTTTTGCATCAATTCCAGTTGCACTGCAAGCGTGTGGAAAGATGGTAAATAATTTGAATGTTTCATTGATGGTGGGTGAATTGAACAATAACACATTTCTTTTAAAACACTCATTAAGGTAACGATACAGATGGATTTGTAGCCTGTAGCCTCTGATTTATCCCCCAGCAGGCCATGTCACTCAAAGTCATTGTCAAACCCCTTTGAGAGCACACATCATATGAACATCCTTCATACTAACATCCTGACAAAGTATTTCTATGTCGGTTATTAGCACTATCATATGCATCCCAGTCAAGCGTACAAAGACCATTTCCCTTGGGCTCAATCTCAGGCCTGGCAATGCTAAGATTCAAACTCATGATCTTATTATACATATAATCTGGCAGCCTCAACACTTGGTGATACTATCATAAACACCATACTAGTCTTAATGATTTTAAGCCTCCAATTCACAGAAGCAAAACCATAACCCAAATTGTGTTTCTACAAACCGGACTCAGAAAGTAACTATAGGTTATTGAACAAGATAGAAATAACTTTTCTACCAAGGCTGCTGGGTTAAAGAGATTTAAAGTCAAGAAGACACTTTCAGCCTTCTGTTTGCCTCCATGATCGTCAACACATAGCAAAATTCCTCATAGACACTACCATTAACAGGCATAATAACATTACAATTGAAGTCCTTACATCTGTAAACGAATTCTTCTCAAATCCTTATAAAACTTGGTTATGATTATTGTAGGGTTTATCTCTCCAGAGCAAATACTCCATTCATTTTTTGATAACTTTTTAAAAGTTATTTACAACCCAAGCAAAGTTTTGGAATACAACTAAATAATAAATAAAAGTAGTCTAAGAGTATCTAATTATTCAATCAAAAACATACGATTTACATCAATCCGACATCAGCAGCAGAGAATCGATAATTTGTATACATACTTTTCTCCATCTCTGGCTTGAGCCTCTTATTCTTTATGAGAATCTTGTACTTGAGCTGGTTAGGGGAAGGTAGGGCCACTCCTGGCTCCAACTAGAGAGAAGAAACAAAGTAAAATAAAAATGAGAGAAATAATTGCTGCATTCTATCTGAATCAATCACACGTCAAGATTCGTGGATCCGAAAAATAGCCACTTGAACCTTTTAACAATATGTATATTCCTTAATTTTCTTAATAATAGGTAGGGATACAAGAGGCTGCAGGTTGATAGGTTTCAAACTATTTTTTCTCCATTATATATAAAAAGTAATATAATCATATTTGGTGTTTGTATATGGGCTCATTACTGGATGAAAGGATTTCCAAAGTATGTGCAACTTACCGGATGTCCCTCTAATGGACGTTTCAACAGATATTCTCCCAAAATATCTTCACAGTATTTGGACATCTTGTATTGCTGTAGTTTACTGTAAGTAAAGACAGTATATGAAAGAAAAAAAATCATGAATGAGTCACAGACTTGCATTAAGGTCAAAACTATCATGACAGATCTGTCTGATTTAAAGCTTGAATCATACTATAGCTAAATGGCTCATGTCTAAATTTGTGTAAGTGCATTTCATTATATTTTCTAAATTATCATTTTTCAATTCCAGACTAAAAAAAATGTTTTAAATGAGCTGCATCTTGGAATGGGAAATCCTGACTTCTCACTCACATGGTTTTGTTACAAAAACACTTAATGTCCAAGGGACAATTCTCTGAATACTAAGTTTTCAAGGCCGTTTTCTATAACAATAAATACACACATCAACCATTCAACATAATATAATTGCATTCAAACTTCACAGCTTTGCCAAAACGCAAAAAAATTAATGTATGCCCGGAACCAAATGATCATATGTATCGATAGTGTCACTCACCTGCAATGATTTTCAAATGACAAAATGACAGGGTAGCATGAAGTGATAAATGCAGTCTCTTTGATGGCCTGGATAACATCTTTAAATAAAATATCAGTGCACATAGCCTTGCCGTGGGTTATGATTGGTTCCTGGTCTTCATTTCGGCCGTCCCAGCAATCGAGCTCAACACATCTGAAAAACATTATTCATATCTTGGCACTGACATTAAAAACTCACTGGCAGGAAACATTCAAATATTCAATGGGAAAAGCTCAAAACAACAACAAAAATGATGTTCCATTTCACGTCACCTCCATTCCCCAACCCTGGTGTTATTGTTAATGACATATAATGTGTTAATGTATTGAGACACAACACTATATCATATGAATAACAACTTGAAGATTATCCTTACAAACCTTTTTTCTTTTTAATATATAAAAAATGATGCTACATGGAACTACTTGCAAGACAGGTTTATATAACTTCCATCTCTGCAAAAATAATCATTAAAATAATCATATTATCATCCTTAGTAAATTTGTTTGATAAGTAATTTACAAAAATCACACAAAGAAAATTGAAGAGATCTGCTGACCTGCAACCAGCAAGAAGCACCTGACGATACATCTCCACAGATGAACGCCCTCCGAATTGCCTGCCGGTGAGATAGGTGTTGTGAGATGAGTTGATAATGTAGTGAGCAAGGGGCTGATCCATGTCCATGTAGTCGTCCAGCCTATCCAAAAACACTGGTGCATTCTCATCAGACATTAGGTAACGACAGAAGCCATCCAGACTCAACCAATCTGATGTGCAATTTTCAAGATATAAAACAGAGGAGCATGAGAAAAACACTTCTGAGGAAAAATGCTGTAATTGACGACAACAGCCACTACAATTTGGCACCCTGTAACATCTCCTATCATTCTATTTACTATCAGTGATCTGTGCCCGCTCCATAGCCATATATTTCATACACCCTTGTGCTAAAACTTGACCCAAATGGTGTTTAGCTACTTTTAGAATTTGTTGAAGGCATTAAAACGCCACGATTGAAAGCAAAATAGTATGCAACCTGGTATGCAACCCGCATAAAAGCTTTCTTTATAGAAGAAAAAGAAAAAGGAAAGAAAAAAAAAAGGCAACAGACAATTAAATACAAAAGGGCTCTTCACTAATTCATTGTTTCTTGTGTACAGTTTATCTTCTCCAAAATAATAATGAAAAGAAAAAAATAATTGTCATTCTTCCTTACCTTTAGCCAAGTAATCCTGATCAGTTTCATATGACCGGATGATATTCTTAACCCGTACAGTATTATAAAAAGGAAAGAGAATCTCATTGAGACGAGGATCTCTTTGACTCTGAAAACATGGAAAATTACAGATAGAGTTACTTGAATTCTCATCAAGAAAATTACATACACAATAATTTTTAGGCATATACCCCCAATTTTCATTAAAGCAAAAAGACTCAAGAAATATTTTTATACACTTTGATTTTGATATTTAAAAAAAACACTAATAAAAAAATGTTTTGTCTAACATGACATGTCTTATCAACTTATGCAAATGTTAAAATGTTAAGGCAATTATATTCGATTCAAAACTACAGTATTGCACTTACATCATTGAAAAAGTCAATAAGTTGTGGAATATTCAGATGTAAACGACCTCGTGATCTGAAAGTGTGAAAAGGGAGAAAGGCGTTTTCATGTCTTTCCAACAGTAACCTTTGCTAAAATCAAAATATCATATGTTGTTAGCTACACGATTCAACTGCTTTAACACAACATTTCAAAATGCTCTGTATGTGCTCATTGACATGAACACTACATTCTGTCAAAACTCGATGGTTTGAACATTTATGGACAATGTATTGATCAACACACAGGCTGCCTTGGCAGAATCCAGATTTTGATGTGATTCAACTATTGAAGAACCAGGTTCAATCTAGGAACACTTGGGGACCATTTAATCCCTTTGGAAGAGCCTGACTGCCTGTTGTTGAGCAAGTCATTGATTGTTTTTCTCTCTCTTTTCTTATAAAAAGGAAGGGAATAGTGAATGAGTGAATCAAAAAGTGACATTTGAGTCAGAAGGTGCAACAAACAATAATAATCATCATAATAATAATAATGATAATAATAATGATAATAATAATGATAATAATAATAATAATAATAATAATAATAATAACAATAATAATAATGATAATAATAATAATAATAATAATAATAAT
>JARFNW010141806.1:0-7500 GCA_031763155.1 Dirona albolineata | reverse complement strand
TTAAGCTGTAAAAATCTCGATAACGTCACGTAAGTACACTAAGTTCACGTTACATGTAATAACTCGATTTAAAATTTCAGATTTTGACTTACAACAGATTTAGGTAAACATCTAAAGTTAAAGTGGGGCTTGCGAATTTCTGAAAGCTCAAATTATGTAGATCTAGACTAGTTTAGATATTATATAGACGTGAAGCCACCAATTAAATGTCTACAAAATGAAAGTATTATCTATCTTATCAAATTCTAATCTAGATACATTTTAAAGTGTAAGTAGTCTTGGGTCTTTTACCTAGATTTATCAAAATTGATTAGGGCCTAGTTTTTTAAGGGGAAATGAATATAATTAGGACTTTTAAATATACAGGATAGGGAGGTATGGATTCATGGGCGGAGATTAATTCATAGATAGGCAATTATTATAGTTAGGCTGCGGTTATTCGGACTATTGTCCAAATAACTATACCCAGTTATTCGGACTTTCAACCCAATATTATTATAAGTAAATATCATTGATTAGATTATAATTGCAGATTTTGAATATGTGGCCGCATTACCAAACCAAAATTTGTCAAACACATCCTGTCTTTGTGGGAATTTGGTTAGGGGTTAAAAAAAGACCCAGCTAGTAAGAAACCTTGTGCAACATTGTCCGAATAACTGGGTTCAGATTATTCAGACAAAACTAGTCTCTAGCAGTTCAGCTAGTAAGAAACCTTGTGCAACATTGTCCGAATAAATGGGTTCAGTTATTCAGACTACAGAGAGAATAACCACAGCGTTTTGTAAAGACTTTTCACCCCGACGTTAATAAGGATTCTGGTATTTGCGTTCTTCATGGCGTAAAGAGAAAAACTATTTCCTCGCTGTGTTCTGGAGCAGTAATGGAGGACACATATGAGCCAACTCTTATTTACTTTGAAAGCATGAGACTTATAGCCAACTCAGAGATGCCAAGAATAATGCAATGTTGTGAGTATAATTCAAGGCTATAAGGTTGTGCCAAAGTGTTTTAACAGTTAACGTATGGTCTGTGTATACGGCCCCAGGTATACATTCTTCAATTCAATTCAAACGTTTATTTCGTAAGGTCAAATCTCAACGTGTGTGTGTGGGGGGGGGATATCTTACGGTCAGGGCTTAGTCCATGACTTAGGCCAGAACTTAGCCCGGGACTTAAGCCGCAACTGTATTTCTAAAAAGGGAAAAGGGGGTGTACTATCGTAAGTATGAGGTAAGCAAGGGAGTTTTATGGTTAGAATTCCCTTCCTGTATTCTGAATTCTGAATAATATGCAATGACAAAACACCTTGGATTGACTAGAGGCACACCCGAAGTGCGTGATCCAATCACAAATAATCTTCTGTCAGTGATATTCGCCTTCACTTCCCCCTACCAGTACCATCCAGTGGTATAATAACGCGTTTGTCGACACACGGAGCTCTCAAACCCACCACTCCCGCTCCCACTCTCCTTTGACACTAGACAAGCGGCCTTGTTACATTTGTCTCGACTTGTCACAATAGTCAAGTTGTAATGATGTAACAGTAATAATTTTGATCGTATTAATCCTTGGGTTAGTTATGCCTGATAAAACGATATGATAAATTATAGTCAGGTGCTCACTTCACACCTGAGTACAATTAGATCATTCGAGTAAAGTGTTTTACCTAAGGACAACTAGCCGATTAACGGAGAATCTGTCGGACATCGAACAGAGCGGCTCTCGTATTGTTACACATTTCATCATTAATCACATTCCATGTTGCTTTATGGCATAGAGTAACACGAATAAACAGCCACCCAGCCTCTTTGTGTACGACCACTCAATGGACTATGCGGCGTCGATGATCTGGGGTAGACTATCATCAAATCATGATAACAAAATTTCGGATGATGATGATGACGACGACGTCGACGACGACGATGATGATGATGATAATGATGATGATGATGATGAGGATGAGAGTGATGGTGATGATGGTGATGATGATGACGATGATGATGATGATGATGATGATGATGATGATGATGATGGTGATGGTGATGGTGATGATGATGATGATGATGATGATATACGATTTTTTTCAGCCAACAAGCACATAAAACATAAAACATAGAACACAAATAGAAAATCTCAAACTGTGGGAATCACGGCGATGTTGTCGCTTAGACGACCACTGGTCATGTGAAAATCGGACGAAGGATTTTTGACCAATTATAGTGTGTCTGTTGATATCAAGAAGAAAATAGAAAAGCAGTTTAAATAAATAAAGTCTTTCCCAGGTACTTAACATCGTGCATCGTGACTAGCGATGTCATGAATCGAGCTGTAATCGAAAAATAGAAGAAGAAAATAACAGTGGTTAGGTTTTTGGGGTTTTTGTTGTTCATTTCAGGCATACCTTTAGAATATTCCAATGCCAATGTAACATGTGAAATCACATGGTGCAGTTAAAGAACAAGGCATGGCTAAATTTCAAGGAATACAAAATGATAACAAAACATTGAACGATAAACATAATATTATATCAAAGTTGGAAGATCAAGTGTAAGACAGATGTGACTTTCTTTTACAGGACGACTAAATCCAATTCCTAACTACCTGAGAGGTTTCGATCAATTCAAATATAACTACAACTAAACTATAACTGGGGGGGAGAAGGTCAAGAACATTTTGAAACAATCAAACACGCTGATTAGAACATAAAAGAATTTAAAAGTTCTTACTAAAAATGGGAAATGCGTGAACTATCACGTATGTTTAAATTGGCCATGAAATGAGGGTTAATCTAATTCCAAAGCAGGTTTGATGATTAAAAGTAGAGGTTCATCACATCAGAAAAAACATTGGAAAAAAGGTGTCAAATAACGTGTTGCCAATTATGACTGTTCCTGTTAGTGTTGACCTATATATTTTATACACGTCTCTCCCGTCAATGTTTTCTTTAGGATCTTCACGTGTGGTCTATTTTGGTAAACCTGATCGCTCTAGAAACCCCCACAGAAAGACGTTTTGTGGATTCTAATCAGCTGAAAGTGATGCCCATTCGTTTGTAGGTTTCCTGCTAAAAATAAATCCATCAATAATATATAAAAAAAGAAATAATAATAACATTTATACAAGGGGGTGAATTTGTCTTTAGGGTCTTTTCCCAGGGTAGACCGGAATAGCCCAGGCGTCAGCGCAGTGCAGCGACGCAAAGTGTGGAGGGGGGGGGGGGTTAAGATCTTGAGAGAAAAAAATCCAGTTCTTCCACCGGGTTTTGAACCCGCGACATCTCGAACCAAAGAGGAGTGACTTAACCACTGCGCCACCGGCTCCCATTAGAAAAGCAGGGCAACGCGAGAAGGACGCGAGAAGGGCATGAGAAGGACGCGATGCTGCACCATCTTGCTGGAACCAAACGTATTAAACCATACAACCATCAAGGATGAACGGCGACTGATTAAAATTCACGATATTCTGATGAAAGGAATGAATTGTTTTAAATAATGGTGTAGTTAACAAAACAACTGTCCACATGTAGTTTTTCTCTATTTAGTATTTTAGATCTATTATGGTATCGTAACGGATCAATAATCGTTAGTAATCGTTCGTGTTTCTATGTCTCTTATTTTACTCGGCATAACTTCAATTTCTCTTTTAAAAAAATTTAATTTAAACTTTTCAAATTTAGTTGTTGTTGTTTTGTGTGGGTGTTGGGTTTCTGTATGTTTTTGTTGATGGATTATTACAGGGATTTTGTTTGTTTTGTTTAACTCCAAACGAGGGGGTTCATAGAACTGTTTGTTTGTTGGGAATTTTTTGAATTATTATCATTTCATTTGTTTCTTGCTTCTAAATGGTGACTTCTTTTTTGTGGTGGGGGAGGGGGGGTCCTTCGTTCCTGGAGATAAGAAATACCGAAAGGAGGGAGGGGGGGGGGGTCGTATTTCCATTTATCCACAGCAATTCAGCCAAGTTGTTGGGAACAGGTGTCGATGTTGTCGTCGGAATTTACGTAACAAAACAATTGACAGATTCCATTGGTTTTATTCATATTACTAGCCAGTGGCAGACTTCGACCTTTTGTTTCCATCATTCAAATATTAACAGTTTATTGCACTTCATATATTTATAGACATGGATACAGATGCATTGCTAGAGGATACATTTACGTTTTGGAGAAATGTAGTGCATTTATAGAAACGGATAGAGATTCATTGTTATAGTATATATTTACGTGTTGGAGAGATGTAGTGTAATGGAAATTGTTTAAACATTGTAATAAAAAAAAAACTTTATTTACTCAAGACATTCCGGAGTGATGACAGACAGGAGTTATGTTGTTATGAAATCTGACCCAGAAGGAGAACATGTTCAGAAGTATTGGATACAACTTGTTTTACAATTACATAACATGCCCGATCACATGGGCATTTGGAGACGTTTACTTTTTAATCTCACAAGTTAAAAGTTATCCAGTGTCACCATGAAACCGTCCACTATGTTTACTTGCAAGAAATGGTCAACTGTGCTGGGATCGTTTTTGATTTTGTTACCCCTTGGAGCTACGTGGTTCTGGGGAAATTTGTCTGTGTACACTCTGTCGTACTTTGTAAAACATCATCCAGACAACACTTACGTGGACGCACCGTGGGTCGTGTCTCTCATTGCGATCAGTTTCTGCCTCGGAAATTTTGCAGGAGCTTTCTTGACAAGAATCTTAGGAAAACGTCTTACGGGCTTTGTTGGTATATCAATTACCAGTGGTGGCTGGCTAGGAAGTTATTTTGCCGTTCAAAAGTCGGAATATATTGCAATGAATATGCTGATGGGTCTGGTCACAGCGATAGGATCTGAAATAGCAATGGCACCGGCATTTCTGTATGTTATTGACTGGTGTCAGGGTTGCGAAGGCACGGCCATTGCTTTTATTCATAGCGGACTTCCGGCTGGGGCCATCTTTATCAACCAATTTTTCACAAATTATCTCAACCCAGACAACCTGTTACCGGAAACATATGTCGGACCATCCAACTTTTTCTCCCAGAACGAAGTATTGGACAAAGTCCCATCCGTATTTTTGATAATGGCAATTGCTGTCTTGACTGTCGAACTTACAGGTTTGATGATGTTGAGAGAATTTCCAGCGGAGACCAGACGAGAAAATCAGAATCTTCCCAATCATACGTACGGTACTACAGAACCAATAGGTCTCTCGACCTCAAACAATGACGGCAATTTGGAGGTTTCAGAAGGAGGACTGAACCAAGAGAGAGATGTATCCCCACCACCAAATAAATTCGAAATAGATCTATCTCCAAAACAAGTCATCCGTACATCTACATTGTATATATATTGGTTCCTGGTCGTTATGGGGGTGGTCCCATACGTAGTTCTGTGTAATTATTACAAAGCGTTTGGCCAGGTGACCATCGAGGACGACCATTTTCTAACCAACGTTTTCACGGCCCTGCTAGTTGTCATAACAATTGTAAAATATGCATGGGGCTTGATGTTGGACAAATATGGAATGAAAGCGGTTTTTATTCTATATTTTGCGGGTTTAGCGATAACTAGTTTGTGTTTATATTTTTCTCCTTTGATTGACAGGTGGTGTTACGCTTTCACTACTTTAGTCATGGCGTCTCTTATAAGCGGATATTATATACTTATTGATTATGCAGCAATGATATCATTTGGAAAATGTAATTTCTTGTATAATTCGGGACTAGTATTGTTGCCGACTTTGATAACCAACTTAGCACTTCCTCTTGTACTTCAGTATTTCCTCGTAAACTGGGGCTGGTTTTACGTATTTGGGTTCAGCTCTTTGTGTTGTGTGTTCGGTCTCATTGTCGTTGTTATCAAAATCCCAGAAAGGACAAGTAAGTAGATGTAATGATATCCTATCACGTTTGTTTGATGAGAAGTGGCCGAGTAGTTAGTGTAGTGTACCATTATAGCCTCTATTGAATGTGTGAAAAGCCAAAAGTTGACAGACATAGGTGGTGTGTGTAGATGGAGCATGAATGTAAACGGAAGATGCTAAGATGGCGAATAGCCAAACTGTTAAAGAACCATTGAACAATAAAGGCATATGAAATGTAAACAAGACGTTTCTTTTAGTCAATCGTGTGAACACAGAGACGCAACTAATGGAGACAAGGATGAAAACGCGTAGATCTAATAGAAAGATTAAAATCGTCGGTGGCGTTCGATTCAGTTTCCCAATCGTGGGAGGTTAAATTAGTAAACCAGACATTAGAGCGGACGTTATCTTTATTGTTGTGATAATCTGAGCATTTCAGTCGAATAGCATTACCACATTTCAGTGGATTTGACATGTATGAGGACACACATGTTGGGCCTGGATGGAAACGATACGTGCAAAAACTAAGCAGCATGTTTGTGGCCATGGATATTCAATCCGAGGTGAGGAAGAAAGCTTTAATTCTCCATGACGTAGTAGAACATGTCAACCACACAGTGTACACTCTGAAACTATGTGAACAAGGAGACAGAGGAAACTTAGTATTTTACATTACCTGACAAACTAACAGTTCATGTTTCACCAAAAACGAATCATAAAAATATGATATTCAAATGTCGTTCAGCAACACAAGATGTAAATTAATTTGTGGAAGATTACGTTTTGCTATTGAGAAACCTTGCTGAAAAATGTGTTTTCCAACTCAGAAGAGGAAACTGCTGACCTGTTGATCTTTAGAGTGAGAAACTACAACTACAACTTAAAGCATTAAGATAAGATAAGATAAGATAAGATAATACTTTATTTCATACCCGTGGGGAAATTCTTTTTTGTTTTGTTTATTTTTGTTTTTGTTTTTTTAGCAGACAACCTACCTCTTGATAATATTATTGAGAATGCTAAAGCAATGCCTGCAATGGACGGTGATCTAAAACAATTGACACGCTCAACATCAGATCGGCCATGTGTGCAGTGAAGTCGCATAGTGACAACTCTCCAGTTGCAAGGCAGCATCAGACATCAACAAGCGCAAAAACGTCGGGCTGCCAACTTTCATTTTCAAAATGGGAAGGTGAAATGTCACCGCTGTCAAAAATGTCGTCCAGTCTTGGATCAAGAATATTACAAATGTGGACTGATTGGACATTTCTCCAAATGCTGTAAGACTAAATATTTCAAAAATCGTCATCAAACACAGCACCGCCCTGTGTCGAATCGGAACGCCAGAAATCCAAGGGAAATGAATACGATCGACCTGGAACCTGTTGAGGGGGTGTCGGGCTCCCTGTCTTTTCACGGTGTTACCCAACAATAAAGGGATAGAAATACATGTCTAAATATATAATATAACAAATAAATATATAAATATATATATAAACAGTGGCGTCTAAATAAAACACATATCTTCTTTCTTTCTTGATCAATATACGTTTTGTAACTTTCGGAGTAAGGCTTAAGCATCATAAACAAACTTTCGCCACTGGTTTCTATCCAATGTCTTCCTTTTTGCGTCTACAAACTTA
>JARFNW010141795.1:0-10298 GCA_031763155.1 Dirona albolineata | reverse complement strand
AGAGAGAGAGAGAGAGAGAGAGAGAGAGAGAGAGAGAGAGAGAGAGAGAGAGAGAAGAGAAAGGGACATTTTTTTGGTACTGCTAATCAATTACTATTATATTATTTATTTGTCACTTTTATGAAAATCAGAAGACATGATATATTATCACAGTTCAGTCGACTGATGGTGGCCTTTAGACACACACACGCACACATACACACACACACACACACACACTCACACACACTCACACACACACACACACACACACACATATATATATATATCTATATAATCCTATTAGTGACTTCTTTTCTCTGCGTCCGCAAATTCAATTCCTTTCCTTCCTACATTTTCTGAGATCATATCCCTAGCCTACATAATATTTTCTCTCTTATAATATTTTCTCTGGTATACCTCCGGACGTCTTGCCCTGTGGTCTGCAATCAAACATCTATTCACGAATTCTATTTCCCTCCATTCTATTTTGATATATAATTCTCAAAATTGTACTCAATATTCGTATTGTCTTCGATACTAAAACAAATTAAAAACAACAAACTTTAAATTTAAAAAAAAATCGAAATAAATTAAAAATGAATAAAATAAATTGTATTCATCCTTGGCTGAAAAAAATGTCTTTAGGGTTGGGTCTATTCCGAGGGTAGACCGGAATAACCCAAGCGTCAGCCGCAGTGCAGTACCGTAAAGTGGGATCAAGGTCTTGTTACAATATCCAGTGCTTCCACTGGGATTAGAACCTGCAAGGTCGCGAACCAAAGGCCAGTGACTTAATCACTGCGCCACCGTCTCAAATAGAACCCAAATGACCGTAATTTATGACTTTGTTTCCGCTTTTTTCCCAAACATTTCTAATAATGATAATACTTTTCATTAAGAACGTTGAAACAAATTCGACAGTCATGTTTTTGATACAAAGAGTAAACTCATTCAACAACAAAAACAACGTCTCGCCCCACCCCAAAAGGAAAACCAAACTTGAGTCAAGTAAGGAAAGAAAAAGATGCAAGCCTTTCCCAAGGACTCAACATAGGTAACGCTGCCATGATTCGAACCCACGATGTTGACAACCTAACCACTCAGTAACTCGACCATTAACACCAACCAACCACAGTGAAACCGAATAACGACGCAGGCGACCAAGGTTCAGATCTCGGCCTTGACAATAAATAATCAATAAATTAAATAGGCATTGCAAAAAAAACAAACCAACCGAACTGATAAATTTCTGTGTCCTCCAAATACTAACTTACCATTTTTCCACACCACCGCCCTCATCACCCTTTCCCACACATCTCCCTCATCACCCTTTCCCACACATCTCCCCCTATTCCCCAATGACTATGTCGGCGACTACCGTATCAAACGTCGATCCAATCCTGCCGTATAACGTTGCCACTCGATGGCTGATTTTTGCATGGAGGACTGCGATCGATAAAACATGTCAGGGGCTGTACACACACACACACACACACACACACACACACACACACACACACACAGTCCATACGTTGACTGTTAGAACATTTGGGCACAACCTTGTTGCAGTGAATTATACTCACAACATTGAAAGCTAGTGGGATAATGTAACAGTGCCAGTGACGAGAGACAAGGGGCCGTTAACTGTTAGAACATTTTGGCACCATCTTGTTGCAGTGAATTATACTCATAACATTGCATGATTCAGTAGAATATTATTCATGTAATGATTTTAGTATAAAATTGTACCAAAATGTGCTAACAGTTAATGTATGCTCTGTGTATACCACAGAATAAATACATACACAGAAGCGACAATAGGGCCAATTTGAATAGGTAATAGTGGCCATGACAATACTAAACAGATTAATATGGCGGACGTAGGTAGTGGTGTCAAATAACGTTCACCGCCATTTTGGCTTAGTTTTCTAGTGATATTCTGTGGTTGGAAAGTTGTGCCATAACAATAAATCGTCTATTGTCGCTTCTGGTCAATGCATATTCTGTGGTGTATACCGACTCAGGGGCTGTAATAACAGAATAACTCTTAGCACATTTTGGCACAATTTTATACTTTAAAGATGACATGAATAATACAATGAATCATGCAATGTTGTGAGTATAATCCACTGCAATAAGGTTGTACCAAAATGTTCTAACAGTCTGTGTGTACGGCCCCAGGAGACTGGTGGCATCCTGTGCCCGCATTCACAGTCCATAAGTAAGCTGTTAGCACATTTTGGCACGATCCCAATTCACATCCTTCAACATTGAATTCTACCCAGAATTTGAAGTAAACATGGGGAGTCAGTACGTGCCAAAATATCTTATAAATTAACATAGCATCTCCATATTAATATCACGGCCCCTGCATCCGTATTCACAGCCCCCATACTAAAACTATTCATACATTTTGGCCCAATCGTATTACACGTCATTCAATATTGGATTGCACTCAGAATTTGACGTGAACATAGGGAATTATTGCGTGCCAAAAGTCTCATCAGTAATCGTAAGGACTGTGTCTATATATTATATATACTGCCCATGCGCCCGCATTCACAGTCCATACGTAAACTATTATAATTAGCACATTTTAGCACAATCCTACTTGACTTTCTTCAACATTGAATTCTAGTAAAAACATGACGTGATTTTAATGCTTCACTGCGTGTACAAATGTCGTATCAGTTAACGTATCGTGTGTGTAGACGGCCGCTGGTCTGTAGAAAACGTCTCGATCCATTCCGTCCTATTCCATTACAGGAAGTAAGGGAGGAAGGAAGGGTCAAGGACGTTGACACCACCAACTTTCACTGGGAAGCTGTTGTTATCGTTGGGATTTTCCCTTCTATTTTTCTTACCAAGCCATGATTTCCCCCTGGGTTATGTTATGTTATTGTATGTTATGAAATGTTATGTTATTATAAGTTATGTTATGTTATGTTATGTTATGTTATGTTATGTTATGTTATTCTATGTTATTCTATGTTATGAAATGTTATCTTATGATATGTTATGTTGTGATATAAGTTATGTCACGTTATGTTATGTTTTGATGTGTTATGTTATGTTATGTTACGTTATTGTATGTTATGTTATGTTATGTCATGATGTGTTATGTTATGTTATGTTATGTTATGCTATGCTATGTTGTTTTATGCTATGTTATTTTATGTTATGTTATGTTATGATGTGTTTTGTTAGGTTATGTCATGTGTTGTGTTATTGTTCTGTTACAATGAGGTCTGTTATGACATGTTATATGGCGTGTTAAGCTTTTTATGTTATTTTAAAAGTTATGGTCTATTACATTATGTCATGAAATACCATGATATGTTTGTAAAATGAGCGTAGAGCGGACACTCATCATAACCACGTATAAAAAATACGAGACTGGAATGCAGCGCCATACACCACCCCCACCTTCACCCCCACCACCAACCCAGACGATAAACAAGAATACGAAAGCGAGGATCTAACCCGTGAATGGAACGGCACCATCACCTCGCCAGCAACAGGATCGGGTCCGACACTCAACAAAAGGACTGAGTCATCAAATATACACGGGGGTTGGCCGCATGAGCACTATCATCGAAAGATAATGCTGAAAATTCATTTCCTTGCGGATGTCTACTACTTGTAAATCATTCGCACCTTCATTAAAAGATATCCCTCTGTGTTGTAGATTGATTGTCAAGCGCATTGGGGATTCCCTATAAACAAATTAATATTTACATTATCAACATTTACAAAACAAACCCAACAACAACAACAACAACAGTAACACCGTTTTAGGGGGCATTCAGAATCTGAAGAGAAGCCAAAACGAAGACAATAACATATATCCAAATAACATTAAAAAAACCAAACAATATGAAACAGGAAGAGGCTTGAGGGACAGAGACCGGTTCCTGGGCCAAGAGCTTTGTCAGAGGATAACAATTTTTATCCCGACGAAGAGTCATTTCATTTGCAATATTTCATTTCGTTACAGAAATAAGCTTGGAAATAGCCAAACAATACCAAACAATAACAAAAAAAGAAGAACGAAAACAAACTCCACAAAACGATCCCAAATCCAAACGACGGACATAACGCTTAGAAACAGCCAAAAAGAAAAACAAAACAACCAACCAACAAGCTCAAATGATAATATAAGAAAACAAACGCAACAACAAAACAGACCCAAATCTAACAAGCAAATGAACATAATATATATATTATATAAAAAAACACCCAAAAAAAAACAAAATTGAAAGATATTGTTGGATTGGGCAATATCTAATCTCAGAGGAAGACACAGGGGGGAAATCTCAACTCCCTGCTTGGCCACATTATTATTATTTCCTGGCCCGGTGCCAGGCTGTTCTCAAAAGGATATTCTACCAGCGACTGGACAATGCCAAGGATGTAGGGAAGAGCTGGGCATTAGATGGGAGATCAAGGTATTTCACCCCTGGACACGTTTTCTTATATTTCCCCGGTATATTCATATCATTGCAGGCTACGCCTACCTCACGGGGAGAATATAAATACCAATCACATCACTTCAACCAACAAAATGGGCACAGACGCAGATGGAGAGAGAGAGAGAGAGAGAGAGAGAGAGAGAGAGAGAGAGAGAGAGAGAGAGAGAGAGAGAGAGAGAGAGAGAGAGCACCCCTACCTCTACTTTAAATAAGTGCAGCAACGGGGCGCAGAGAATGAGAGAAGAAAGTGTTACAAGTTACAGGGGAGGTAGACCTATTATGTGGTGGGCGAGTAACACAGACATGCGGAAAGAATCACGAGGAGAAGAAGAAAGAAAGGGGGGAAAAAAGAAGAAGAAAAAAAAAGAAGCAAGAAAAATAGAGACACAGACAGAAAAGCAAACAGCTAATGAGTTATATAGTAAACAAAACCTACACATCCACATGATACATTTCGCGCGACGTATACGACCGAGGTTATAATGCATTTTAGTGCCATGATGACATTCGTGGTGTTCTCGGAAACAGGTAGATCAGATATGGATCAGTAAATAGACATATAGACAGCCCACGATTAGCCCAGACCTGGAAAACGAGCATGCTTACACAAGGGAATCCCTGTTCAATGCCCCGACCCCCTCCCCCTCTCCTCTTTTGCACTTTGCGTCACGGGAGTTTGGCACAGAACAAGACGCCAATCTTTATTTAAATTATGAAGTAATCCTAACGTAAACATTCCTGCGGTTCCTCAGCACCGCTTTGAAAACCATCCTCGACAGACTTCTGAGATTAGCATGTTTCAAAGATTGGGGGCGAAAAGGTGCACGGGAAAATATTTATAATAACGAGACACCGAACAAACAAATCAATTTCGCACAGTGGCGTTAGTTAACACACATCCTCCACTTTAACCTTTTCAAACTTTGGAATGCATGTGTGTAAGCTGTAAGCGGGGGTAGAAATTAGGCGTAAATAGCGTGTTAACTATTTGAGTCAACTGATCGGGACAAAAACTGTTTAGAGAGGAGCACGGACCTTTTTAATGGTCTAATCTCACTGTTGGTCTGTCATGGTATTGACAATTTCCCACACTTCCTCTGGATCGTTCATTGAACTGATTGTTTTTAATTTATTACACATTATAGAAAAAGTATACACAACAGCTTATTGTAATCCTTCACGTATCCATAAGCTTTTAACATAATATAAACTTAACACTTCTTCGATGACTCGATGAGTGAAATAATGTTTAATACGCGGATCGTCTTCTCTCTGGGGTGTGGGGAGTCTTCCCTTGTTAGTTTTCCTCCAAGTCTACATGCAGGTGCTCTCCAATGATCCATCAATGGGATCGTTTTTCGTTTGTTTATATATTTTTACAGTTCGTTAAAAAAACATTTCCCCCTTTTTTTTAAAAAAATCCCAAGGAAAATATGTGTCGTTCACATCATTCAAGCTCATGGTTTACTACTGGTGTGTCGGTGGTGAGTCCTCGGGTAGATTTGCTATAATCCATCCTCTCTGTCAATATATTTCATCCAAGTTGTCGGATTTTTGCTTTACTCTTTCGGTGGGCCTATGTCACTATTAAGAAAAATATATTCTTGTTTAGTAATGTATTTATTTGCCACACCATCAGGAAGATTTAATATAACTAATTTACTAACTCACTACCCTATCGTTATATTTTTTAAAACCTAATTTGAAAGAGCGTAACAGTGATCTAAATTAATCCAGACTTCGACAACAAAATCATACTTGTCATGTCGCTATGTGTGTTTCATACATTTTCATAATCAGAATAATATATCAATATACCAAACTTAAAATGCTATAAATGTTCAATTTCACCAGGTCGTCGGTTGGACCATAAAAATGGGGAACGCAATATTGTCAAGATTCTTGATTTTATCCACACGTTTCAGAGATATAGAATTAACGTGTTGTTATTCAATGAGATTTCATGGCGTTTATATCCCTTGCAAGGCGTGAAACAGTCTTTTCGGGTTCCGGTTGGTTGGTTTCAATAAAACATAATATTAAACTTAACGTCCCGATCCGGTAGTTTGGCTGCATTCAATATTTATAACCACCGCCTTTCCCCCCTTTATCACTGAATCCATTAAATGTGCCTGTCCTATTCATTCCTTGTTCATCCCATCCATTTATTCATTATAAATCTACCTGTCTACCACTTGAATTATCATCTCGATCTCCGTTTATTCACTCATTCCATTCATTCAAGCGTACAGCTTGTGCGCGTAAAATCACTAGACGTCTAGGCTAGTTATAATAGGACCTAGCTATAAGCTATACTAATAATATATATTTTATTATTATTAATTTCAAAAGACCATTCATTTTCCTTCTTTCTCATTTCTTGTTAGTCGACCTTTCAACCTTTCAGTGTCATTTGAGAGACCCGGGAAAATAATAATAGTACTATTTAACGATCGGTGACAAGGATCTAGGACGGCAATATCGATTTGTTTAGGAATAGAATTGGAAATCGGTGGCTGACACCGAGAGACTCACGATTGATGTAATGTGTACTGTACACAGGCTGAGATGACACTACGACACTACACACATGACACTACACACATGACACGGGCAGGGGTTTACACTTGGGGTCGGATACTTTATTACAGGAGGAGGAGGAGGAGGAGGTGTGAAATGTGAAGCATGGACACGTTGGTGTCAGTCAGTGTGTGACCCGGTAACTGCCTAACGAGAATTAGATGGAACGAAAGTCACAAATCAAGAGTCTTGCTTTATGTGGCAGCTGCTATCATTATCATTAACGGTTGTTTATGATGATGGGTCTAACCTGATTTGTAAAGGGCGAGGAAAGACACACATTATGATAATCATTATGAGTCATGTGGACAGGGACTGTGCATGTTAAATTACCAGGAAGTGTTACGGACTAGACATTAGACTGTCACTATCATGAGGATGTCCATTTAAATGTTGGGGTATTTCTACCGATATATAATTTGGGTTTATCAGATTATACCTACCAAAAGCAAAAATACAACTGATGTTAATGATTGTTTTCAATATGTGTTTTGATCTATTAAGGTTTAATTTGAAAATTGTTATTCTAAATTGAATAATAGTATATAGTTAATTAATAATAAGAATCTCAGGTGAATAATTCAACTGATATCGTTAGCTAGTCTAGTACTTCATAGGATGCATCATAAATAACTTCAAAGTGGGCTAGAGAATAGATTTGTTTCCTGAGATGGGCAACTTAAAGTGTAGCAGTTTTTGGAATAGCATTGAACTACGAGCAAATCAACAAATCATTGCGTGACATTAATGCTGTGTGCGTTACAAAGTAGCGGACAATGATTATTGTGTGGTAGAGCCAGTGTAATAATAATATCTTAAGAACTGAAGAAATGTTGGGTCTCGAGTTGACATCGTTGTTTAGCATTATTTGAAATCGTTTGCTACTCAAACTCACATGTTTCTGCGGTTAGCGAGACTATTTATAATATCACATCTATCTAGAGTGTAAAATTATTTTACAATCTCATATAACGCGCATCAAACAATACTATGACTAACCTCCAACGCATGAATCGAGAAGGAAGACCACGAGCTAAAATGCAGCTATATAGATAATATATAGGTTATATAATAGACTAATATAAACTGTATCGATCTATTTATCTGTGTATATAATATACACAGAAATATCTGTGTTTGGGAGTAATAAATGGTAAAATACGTCATAATGATGGCCCTGGATAAAATCCTCTACCTACTCCTCCAGCCACTTCCAATTTAAATCATAATATGATAAGGATGTGTCAGTGTTTATCTTTATGATGAACACATGTAGATGAACACAGGTATGTGTTTACATACAAGTACAAGCGCAATACCAAGACGAGACCTTGCAAAGTCTAGCAGACACCCTACAAACAGAGCCTCATTTCTCCCCATCATTACTCGCGCTCCATCCAACCACCGACAGGCAGGTTTGCCAAAGAGATCGATGCATGGAGACAGAAAACGATATTCAGACTGTCACAGACACCTCGTCACCTCAGTGTGCAAATATAGAGGAAGACTACCTATCCATCTTAGAAAATGTATCCAGATAGATCTAACATTTTCTTACCTCTTCCAGCTCCTTAAATGACGACCCGTGATGAAGAATTCAAAACACAAAGATAATATAAGAATTATTTCATCCACACGAACAATATTTTCTATCCAAGACGGAAAAACAACATCAGTATTAAAATATCTTGATAATCCGTTATGTGGAAATGCCCGTGAGTTGAGCTTGAACCGCACTGATCTCTCAATCGAGAGTTTGTGATTTCGTAGAGTCAAGCAAAACAACGCACAGGTCGTATTCACGATCTCTCGTGCCGATTAATAAACGGGCGAGCACACGAACGAACGAACGATACTACCTCTGACGGTCGCTCGCTGTATTCTTCGTCTCGCCCTCACCCGCGGAGGCCAACACACACACACACACACACACACACACACACATTATGATAATGAGAGTGTTCCGCTATGTGCACACTTACACACACGCATACACAAATTTGCACTGATACCGAGGAGAAAAGAAGAGAGATCGAGATATAGAGCTACGCAAGCAAGGGTGAGAAACGCTACATGACAAAAAATAACAGTCACGACCAAAATTGGCTTGACTTGTTTATTTATTTGTGCCGTTTTATTGCAAATATAACAAAGAATCGTCAGGGACAAATTTTGGAAGTTGGATGGGAAAATGCAATCACATTTCTCGTAATTGAAATATCATTTATCAAGAGGAATTTCATAGTTTTTTGATGTCCGAGACATTTTCGAGCAAAAGAACCCCAAAAGGGAGGGAGTCGAGATTAGTCGAGTGCGCGAGATACCTTGCGTAGCACGCTGCCCGCGGTGTTTTAGTCTTGACGGTATCTCGCTCGATGGGAAATAGATTGTCTTCGTCCTTGCGCGAGGCCACGTCGACTTGATAGAAAAGAGGGAGGGAGATGGAGGGATCTGAGTGTTGAAGGAACCGTTGTCGTGCGTCGTGGGGCTGTGTGATTGGTGATTGCAGGAAGGGAAAATGGAAGAGTCATCACGTGCCAATCTGTTCTAACTCACTTCCACACGTGAAATATATAATAATATTATTAAACAATAAATATTAGTATATAAATATATAATAATATTATTTAACAAATATTATTTGTTCTTATTTATAATACAATATTATAATAATAATATTATGATGATTTACATCAGAATGACATTGATATCATCATTTGTGAAGAATGAACAAGGAGCGGAGACTGTTGATGTAAATTGGAGAAAAAAAAATAAGTTGGAAAATATTGATGATAGATAGTCTAGTCTCAGACAGGTATTTGTCAAGTTCAGGAAAATGTATCGTCGACAACTTGAATGATTTGAACTTTTGACTGACTGCACCTGCGGCACCCATCAAGGTGGCGGATTACAAAGGTTGGAATCGTGATTGCTGCTATTATTGCTGACTGGGTGATTCGTGCTGTTGCAGGGTATGGGTTCGATTCCAATCCTAGTCAATATTTTGGCATTATTTTTTTTTCTTTCTTTCTTTCTTTCTTTCTTTCTTTCTTTCTTTCTGTCTTTCTTTGGAACGCTGCACTACTTTCTTTCTATTTCTCACATTAGCTATGAAACACTGTTAGTTATGTTCCATGATCTCCTTGAAACACAAAAAATTACTTCTATAATACTGCGATATCATTCTTGGAGAGAGAGAGAGAGAGAGAGAGAGAGAGAGAGAGAGAGAGAGAGAGAGAGACAGAGAGAGAGAGAGAGAGAGAG
>JARFNW010141784.1:0-10300 GCA_031763155.1 Dirona albolineata | reverse complement strand
AGAGAGAGAGAGAGAGAGAGAGAGAGAGAGAGAGAGAGAGAGAGAGAGAGAGAGAGAGAGAGAGAGTTGGAGAGAGAAAAAAGAGTATTGGAGGAAGATAATATAAAGCAGGAGGTATAATAGTATACAAAAGAATGAGAGAACCGCCACGCTCGCATCTCATCTAGCCGGCGTTCCATCAATTTCAGTAATTGAGTGAGAGAGGGAGGGAGGGAGGGAGACGAATGTACCTCTGATCTGATTATGTCCGCCCAATGGCCCTTGCTGGACCTCGGGCCCGAATTTCCCCCGGGGAAGGCTATCCCCAAGAAAGGGAAGGGGACTAAGATAAAGGTTAGGACCGTACGGATTGGGCCTCTCCAGGAGTCTTAATGCCCCAACTAAATCAATTTTTTTTTTCGTAGCGAGATTCGCCAATGTTGAAGCCAAGCCCGTGGCAACCAATGATATGGCAAAGGTTTGAACTGCAAGACCCCCTCCATCCCTTTCACGGCAACGGAGAGGGAGCCATTTTCCTAATTAGTTTTATCTCGACGCGTAGACGCATTGTGCCCGTGCCGGAATGTCGGGGGAGGGGTCTAAGGCCCCTGGACGGGGGAAACTAAAGGGCGCTCCCCTATGACTCGGCCTTGGCAAGAGGGCGCATAATCACCATCAATGGACTGTGCGTCTGAAGAGATGGTGGACGAGGGTAGGAATAGAATTATCGCCCCTGATCGAACTCTCCACTTGGTGTCAGATAATCTGGTATAATAATACTAGGCTATCGCAAAATGATATTATAAGATGAGATTAGACTGTTACCTACAAAAATGCACTGGCAGTCATTTCTATTTGGAACCTATTTTACATATAATGATAACGTGGATCCATCCAAGCATCGTAATAAGTTAATCATAATTTTGCTGTTGTTTTTTTTTTTTGTGGGGGTTTTTTGTATGATTATATTCATGGTCCGCTAGATATCGGGTTGATATTAATGTTTGTCGATTTATGGGAGTGTTTTGAAGACATATTTTATGAATAATGCACAAAAAAACAACAAAACAAACAACAAAACAAAAAACAACGACAACAGCAAATGAAATACAACCCCATAAAACAACTGTTATAATAATATACTAAATCAAACCACAATGAAAAATATTGGACATACATAGCAGGCCTATTTTGCCAGAAATGATCAGACTCAAGAAAAACAGTGCTGTTATTTTGAAATCATCACACTTATAAGAAGGGTTGATAATACATTCAATAATTGTTTTAATGAATAGGATTTTATTTGTAAAAATATAACATGAAAGAAAATCACCACAAAGAGCAAGGTTGATGTTGGCATTGTTAGTTGCTAGAACACTTTCGTTTCTGGTTGTCAGTGTTTCAAAATATGTCCAAAATTGTCATGCTTCTGATGTTTATCCGCTATTCACATAATTTTAACGCTATAAAATAATTTGTCTCGGAAGAGCAGGAACTCTCTGATGAATTAACAATCATATAACACACTCAA
The DNA here is from genome assembly GCA_031763155.1 of Dirona albolineata. NCBI lineage: Eukaryota > Metazoa > Mollusca > Gastropoda > Nudibranchia > Dironidae > Dirona > Dirona albolineata. Next base: position 8,790 of record JARFNW010141784.1, on the reverse strand, counting down.
TGTTGCCGCTCGAAATATATAGATAGAGAATGTTTAGTGGCACACTTGAAGGCATATTACCACCACCAAGCATCACGCGGACACGATGAAATACTTTTTTTTCCTCTCAAATTGTAAGTGTTGGTGTCAGGCGTTGATAGTATAGAGTTTGTTACATGATCTTTTAAACGCTTCATATATTTGAGGAATAATATGATAGTGATTGCAAAGATAGATAAATATGACAATAATTAACAATTTAGCATACGTTATTAGACAGAATCAAGATAGACGACGAACATGAAAGGAGATACGAAGCAATCAAAACATCAGCGAGTTTATTTGATTAAACTTGCTATCAAAACAGTTATGATCGGTTTGTTTTCTGTGCTTCTTCGGATAAAATAAGATAATAGACAGTTGGATTTATTGCCTGCAAGCTTTTAAATTTGTTTGGAATGTAGCTATACCAATTTTAGATGTTGATATAGTATGCTTCTTGTCATCTATTGTTCATATTTTGATTCACGCAACATACAAGGCTAACGTCAACGATATTCCTACAACTCGGGTTTGGTATATAAATTGAATGCCACGTTTGGAAGTCCAAACGTGAACGAAGCCTTGAATAGGTGTAGATTTGTGTATATCACAACATCACATATTGAAATTAAAGATACGAAGCTAACACAGCCTACAACCGTGATTAGCAATTATGATAAATGATGACCAATGTGAGTGTCATATCAAAATTACTTCAACTCGAGAACATCTTTTAAATGTCATTGCCCTTCTTTCCGACGAACATTCATAGGCACATGACACATGATGTTTCTTACTTTATGTGGGCAATCTGTGGCTCATGACACAATCATCTTCAAAGTGTTTGCCATGTCATGAGTTTAACCATTAATGAATGTAAACATCTGATATCTGATACAATTTTAGTCTATTTAACTTTGTCAGCAGGCATTAATTTGATCAGCCTTTTGCATTTTCGCATAGTATAACCTTAATGCAATGCCGCGTCGTTTCGTTGTTTTGATTTGCGATCTGGAACTATTCACACGTAATATACCATGATCTCTGTCAGTTGCATGGTTGAGGACTTCTGGTACCAATGACACATCATGTGGCCATCCATGCCAACTTAAGTATTGGTTCCTTTGAATTGGTCGAAGATCCAATACTAAATGGTAGTTTTTATAATGATACCTAGAGAGTTCGGCCTTTTGGTTCGATGGCTCACATAAAGGCATCCCAGTGCATGGTTTTTTTTCAATAATCTGGAAGTGTTGGCGTGCCTTCATGTTAAGTTTGACGAAGACCAGAGCTGCTATGGAACGATTGCTTTTACCCCCCCCCCCTTTCCCCCCAAATAAAAAAGGTTTTGGTAAACAGATAAATCGACGCCGATCCCTTGGGTTGGATAACCGACATAGATACACATCAATGTTTGTTCTGGGGTGCAGATGAACCTCAATGTCAAAATTGATGAAGACCTGTTGAGTAATAGTTGCTTTTTCAAATCGGCGACGTCCACTTTTTGTGGATGAAGATTAGCTATCCCTGTTTTCTTTAGTTTTATATTATCATAATATACATAGTCTATATAAACCTCGGCGCCCAATTTCTTAAAGATAATTGATAATTGGTGACTTTGTGTCCCAATTGCTTTTGTAGTAAGGATATATCATATTATTTATATGGTTTTTTTTTGTGTGTTTATCGAGTCCCCTTTATACCGCAATATGCAGTGTCGGGGCCAGCCATATGTCAAGCTCTGAAGGGTGCACATGACAAATGGAAGTAAATTCAAATGCCAATGAGGTCTTACACCATTCATTACCTAACACATGGCTAGAAAGTCTCTGAAAACCCAAGAATGTATTGTCAGTGTACTTACTATCAAGCGATGCATTTAGACGTTCTTGCAAAGTTGTGACGTTCTTTTGGAGCGACCAAACTGGTCGTATTTTCTTCTTTATTATTGCATTTTCATGTGACAGGCTCACCGGATAAAGAGTTGCCTACAGCAATGAATGGAGAACAGAGTGATGTGGAAGAAAGAGGTTATGCACATCCGACCAAGGTCGATGGAGTAAGTAAGTATGTGGCATAGATAGTCATTTTTACCAAACGTTCGATAATGGTATGAAATTACATTTTAGAATGTTATTCAGCAAGCCACCTAGGTGATAAAACAAAAGAAGAAAAAATAAAACAAAACAAAACAAAACAAAAACAACAACAAAACAAAAAACAGAAAAAGGAGAGAGAAAAAAGAAGAAAACCCAACAAACAAGCAAACAAACAAAACAAAACAACCCCCGCTTAATATTAGCAATGCTTGGACATTTATAGCATTTTAAAGCTCAAAGTGAACGTCAAAAAATTACGGTCGATTGAAGGCGTCAACATAATATGCCGAGTAATCATCACCATTAAAATATTAATCATTGGGGCATAAATAAAGCAACTAAAGGCAATGCTAACAAGACTTGTAGAGGTGTGAAATGTCGCCTAGTCTTACATATTATCTGGAATATTTGTTTTTTAAAAGTTCATTTGTCTGGTGCAATATTCAAAAACGTGCAAAATGTGAAAAATTGCAAACGTCTTCAGTATTTAACTGAATTAAGCATAGAAAAACTATTTCAGTGATGCTTTTAGCTTGTCCTGGAAAGTGTAGATATAATTGCTCATTAAATGTACGCACGCCTAAAAATAATATGAAACCGCTGTCAAATCGAACTTTTGAAATGTAGCAATACTGCCAATTTATTATAATCTATTGCCCCATGGCATATTATAGTTTCTATCCGTTTAATTTCTAGGAACATGGTGTTTGATATAATGTCACTACTTTTGTGTCATTTAGTGCACATTTCCCGCCAAATAATTTTTTTTCAGATAGAACCAGCAATAAAACAATGACGATATTTGAGATTTTTTAATGTATCTATGTTATATTTTTGAATGTATCTATATTATATTTGTTGTTTGTTCCAAGAAGATTACTTTCCACACCATAATCCACATATCCCTAACACTGATAGATTTGGATAGCTGGTGAGTGATATGACAATATCATTGTAATGCACTAAATACTTAAAACGTTTTCAATACGAAAAAAAACCATTATACCAAATGTATGGAATATGGGAAATAAACATTATATTATTATTATTATTATAATTGTAAAGTTTTGTAAAGAATAAGTATACGTTATAATTTCTATACATTTCAATAATTGTTTGTTTTGTTTATTCATTTCTCTTCGAAATTATTGATAATGTCAGTAAACAGAATCCTATTATTTATTTGAACTTTCACAAACAGTGAATGAATGCTCGTTAGTCAATGCCAGTCCGGGATTAATAATCATGATTTAAGTCACGCATATCCAAACCGCCGTGATTCCATAATTTGATTCAAGATAACACCACAAATTGAAGAAAATCATCCCGGGGAAATGTCAATCGAGAACCGTGTCGCCGGCCTGACTCTCTATTACAACAATAATGATAATAACAAGGATGATAATAACGATGATAACATCAGAGTTGGCGTCGTAAGTGATGCAATCAGGCGTAGAGATATGAATCAAGACGCCGTGATAAGTCAGGTTGTGGTGAAAATTTATTTCGACGTCACTACTTTTAGTCCACGACCCCAGCATCAGCTATGATATTGGAAGTACTATATTATTATATTATAATACAGCTCAGGCTTTTGTTTTCGGAGCTCCTCTTTTCTCGTAGCAATAATATTATTTCACCCCATAATAATATAATATTGCGCGTCATTTTCATGCTGATAATTACCTAAAACGTTCAGTGTCATTATTTATTCACCCTTTTGATGTGTAACAGGTCTGCCTTCCAGCGTGAGCAGACCTACCGTGGGAATGCATTTAACCTACATGAATAAACTACAAAAATCATGACCTGACATTATGTAGCTTTGTTCCATTTCATTTCTAACAACTGTTAAACAGCTTGTCATCGCGGTATTTAACATGCCAAAAGAACTATTGCCTCGCCGTGGCATTTGACTCCGGGTCAAACGGCACCAGAGGTTGGGAGTGTAATGGACAAATGCACTTCTTCTGCATTCAGTATCCAACTATTTGTAATTATCACACGCGGGAGACTGAGTGCAGATGACCCGCGAAATATGATATTAATACACCATAATCGTCACAGTTTTAGAGGGGTGGTTTTTGTTTTTGTTTTTTGTTTTTTGTTGTTTTGTGTGTTTTTGTTTTTGTTGTTTTGTTTTTTGATTGTTTCGTTGTTTATTTTCCCCTTTTGTTTTCTTTTATCCGCCCATCCCTTTGTGTGTGTGTGTGTGTGTGTGTGTGTGTGTGCGTGCGTGCGTGCGTGAGTGTGTATGTATGTGTGTATGCGCGTGCGCGCGTGTGTGTGTGGAAGGTGGGGGGTGGGTGGTGGTTCATTTTGACATCATAGGAAAAAAGTAATTATTATCATTACCCCGTTGCAATCAATCGCCACACTATGGCTACAGTAATAACAAATAACATAATTATGGTTATCGCTTTACCGAAAAGAACCAAACACGTCTTGTCACAGAGTGCATTACAGTCAGTCAGTTATTGACTGCACTTGATTTGAACCTTGCTAACTTGGCTCTATGATCCAATAATAGAACTTGTTTTTAACCTCCGTCTTTTATCTATCTTTATGCTGCGTATTACCACAACTGATAAGATGAGGTTATTGATTAGTTGATCGTCCATGGCTTTCATCCCCCAAGGATCACTCATCAGGTCGGGCGAGCTGTGTATTGTTATGATATTATTATCATCATCTACAAAACGACAAGAATCTATTATACATGACATATGTAAGTGTTTTTGAAAAATAGTAGAAAAGCAATAGTATGCCAGAAACATAGAGAAAAAAAGTAGAGAAGAACAGGAACTTAGTTATCGCTTGCGGTAATCCAACCAGTGCCGTACGCAAAAACAGCGCCGTCACTTCGGCGGTCCTAATAGTGAGCCACCACCCAGTGTAATTGCCCATCAGGTCAAAGGTTGAGTGGGTGGCTCCTATGGACCTGTTCTATGTAGTTTCTATCAATTTCGTTTCCGGGAATCGTATAAATCAAAATGTCATTACTTTGTTGCCATTTAGTGCACACTTTCCGCCAAGTGATTTTTGTCCGTCGAGGTTTAGCAATAATAAAATGGCAATGATTAGGAATTGTGGAATTGTTTGTTCCAGGATGCTGAGATATAATAATATGTTGATACCTCATCTGCATAGGTTTGATGAAGCTGATGAGGTAGACAGATCTATGCTTCTGGGATTAAAATAATATAGCTTTAAAGTTCCTAATCATGCATTGTGATTGTTAGATTGCTGATTCTAGGCGGACAAAAATCACGTGGTAGGAAGTAGTATGTAATAAACCACACAGAAATAATAGTAATTTAAGATAAGGTTCACGGAAATAGAATGGATAGAAAGCTGAGTGTACATAATATGATAGTGTTGTTATCATGTACGCCTCCATAGACGCCCAAATGCAATCGGACCAATACCTGCTGTTGTTTTGGTTTGTTTGGTTTTTTTCTCTCCTGACATTGTGTATTACTCATAATATATACATAAGGTTTTTAATCCGTGCCTGCTCCATATTCACTGTGCTAAATCCTGACGCGGTTATAAATCCCAATCTCATCATATTGGATCGCATTGTAAACATGGAGAAGTCATAATTTATTGACCTTATTTATTTGTAGCGCTTTGTCGGTAGAAGCCTGGGGTTGATGTTTACATAATGTAAAAAGATTATTACTGGGCGTTGTGTTACATGACATGACGATGTCATGAATATGAAAGTAAGTTAATAGGGTTCTTTTACAGTGTAAAAAAGCAAGTCCTGGATAGGAGCCCTTTGACTCTCAGAGCCGGTGCTAAATCCGGTTTCCATAGCGTGAAGCGGACTCAAACGGAAGATTCGTCACCTCGAAGTCAAAGTAATGGACGATAGCAGATTACTTCCTTGTTATGAGATGGTATATGAGTCACCCCCTGGCTGTTACCCATTTCTATACCTGGGTCGACGGAGGCAATCAAAGTAAAACATAATATCTAGAAGCAAGTCGTTTTGAGCATTGAGGCTCTTGGACCCAGTCTTTATCCCGGTTTCCGTGAGTAGCGTGGAGTGGACATAGTGACAATATGTCACCCTTCTGGATAGAACGCTGGTCTATCACAGAATACTTCCCCAGTGAAAGCTGGTACCCATTTCTACACCTGGGTTGAGTGAGTTCTTTAAAACATTATTGCCCCAGAAAAAAACATTGAGGTGACTGGGATAATATTCAAACGCATGACCTTCGAAATGAGAGTCCGCTGTCTTAGCCACCTGGCCATCGTGCTGCCAAGTAATACAAAATTGACCAAGGATACCAAAGGAATTTCGCAAAAGGCCTTCAAGAAACCACAAAAATGGCCATCTTGGATCGAAAGTTATAGATGTTTCCTCTGTATACAAATTTTATAAACGCTGACCGTTTACATTGCAAGATATTCTACAGCAGGGGAAATCATTTTAAAATAAACTATTATAAAATGATGATGATTGTGAAAACAGAAGAACAGCATTGTGTTTAGACTATGTAGCTACATTTGGGTCGATTTTTGAATTATTCTTTTGAATTATAAAAACGCAAAAGAAGGGGAAAGCCTTTCAGTTTCTCTGAATCGAGTTGTGACCGAGAAAAGAAATCGTTGTTAATAAGTTATTCGACTCTCTGCTTTCATTTTCTTATCATCAAACAAAAACAAGTATAATAATGTAGCTTAGGATATAATCATGTAACAACATTTACAAAGGTTTGGATGTCAATAATGTCGTGTCATTCTGAATAATGCAATTCCAAAGGACTTTACCTCAGATCATCTGAGATATTGATTTCTTTTGACTGTCTGGAACCAGGATTAAGTTAACATCTTTGAAGCGGAGATCAAGGTGCACAAAGACTGATGACATATTTCAACCCAAGTGTCTCGGTTGACTGGTAAGGATTTGTGAACGTTTCCTCTCAGCTTTCAATTGTGATCGATTTTATATTTACACAACAACTGAAAAATGATTTGAAAAGACCCAAAATCAAAGACGTCACACTTGAGCGACCCAAAGTCTGTCATGCCATGACATGTGGTGCAAACACGTTCTAACAGAGGAAGTCGGCGGAAGCCACGTAGCGACTTGTGATCCTTGGTTCCAACTCGAGGTCTGTTCACACCCGGGACAAAGTGCTTCCGCGGTACAAGGCTGTTTCCGGCCCACGAATTCCCCATCTTTCACTGCTCAAGACACTTGCAGGAAACTCGGCCGATGAAATCAAAAAAGGACATGAAGAGCTCTTTTGTCCCAGCGGTTAAATCTTCTGACTGCGGTTCCTGACATTTCTCTTTCTTTGCCCTCGATAAAAGAACTCAATAGTCTTAAAATTCGCGGGCAAGGCCTATAGAAGACAAAAAAATTGAGGATGTGAAGAAAGGCAAATGTCAATAGACGTCCGGAACCTCCATGTTAAACATGGCTGGCGACGTTCTCAGATCATCATTTACAAAGCTCCACAATAGTGAAAGAATAGAATAAAATGAAATAAACATCCACCTGAACTAATTATAGCGTCAGAGCTCCCTTTATTTCTTCAGGTCTTTTATATTCCATTCAACGTGAATACAAAATTTCGATAATGTTATTAGTGATATGATTTCTCGACATCATTCTGAGCATTTTTCTTTATTACATTATCATGTATGACGTATTTTTCCATTATATTCTTTTAAGCATTCTTCATGCCATTATTCGTGATAGTTATTTTATAGTTTGTTCTTTGTGAACTTTTTTTACGCTGTTCTTTTCAGTAGTCATCATTATTGTTCTTCTTTGTGGCAACTTTTACGTCATTCTTTGTGGGTAGTCATCATTATAGATTCCACTAGTCTTAATGCACCTCTCTATTAACATGAACGTTTTACGACGAACTATTTCTGTCACCACTGTACGATACCTACTATTGTTGACATATTATATGAAAAGTTCATAATCTGACTCCAATGGTTTCTGGCAAATGGGAGCTCTGTTTTGTAGGGCACACCGTGTAATTTGATTCCTGATAGAGACAATCATTTTCATGTTAATAATATTGTGTATTATTCAATTGTCATTCCTTTTTATTTTATATTTTATATATTTTTTTATTGTTTTATTTATTTATTTATCTATTTTTATTTATTTTTATTTTATTTATTTGTGTGTGGGGGGGGGGGTGGCATTACTTTCCTATTAGCAATTTACCGTCTATCACAAATTATGTTCTATCCTATTATAAGTGCTACGATGATCAAAGTGTCTGCTTTTGGACCTGGAGATACCGTGTTCGAATCTCCAATAGGGTGTTGTGTTTGTTGCATTTTTGTTGTTGTTGTTGTTGTCGATGTTGTTGTTATTGTTGCTGTTGTTGTCTTTTGTTTGGGTTTATTTTGTTGAGTTGTTTGTTTATTTGTTTTTGTTTATTCGGGGATTATTTTTTACTTCTTTTTTTCTTTTTTTCTTGTTTTCTTCTGTTTGTAGGGGTTTTTTTGGATTTTATTTTTAGTTGGGTTTTTTGTTTGTTTGTTTGTTTTTGTTTTTGTTTTGGTTTTGTTTTGTTTGTTTTTGTTGGGGGGGGGTTGGTGTTTTTAGGGGGGGGGGTCTATTGGGGGGGGGGGCGTTCAATTAATTTTTTTTCTGTTTTCTTTTTTGTTTCACCTTTTATCACTT
>JARFNW010141773.1:0-10303 GCA_031763155.1 Dirona albolineata | reverse complement strand
CCAATCCCACCGAAGCCTTTTCTTTTATCTTTATCCTCAACTCCTTTTTTTCTTCTTCGTTTTCTTTTTTTCTTTCCCTTTCCTTCACATAGTTTGAAATTTTTAAAAAAATATTTCGTTTGTCCTGGCTCAATGTTTTTTTTTTGTCTTCTAAAATGTTGTCAGTTGTCATTTGTTGTTGCTGTTGTTGTTGTTGTTGTTGTTGTTGTTGTTGTTGTTGTTGTTGTTGTTGTTGTTGTTGTTGTTATGATAACAATTTTGATGTATAGGTATATGATAATATGATGTTTTAAAATGATATGTGTATGAATCCAGTTTATGGGTTGTTTGTATCATTGTCTCCTGTGAAAAAATTATGATAATACATGTTTGTTTGTTTGTTTCCATCTGTGATACAGAAATAGATTATAATAGTAGATTATTATCAGACATGAAAAAAACCCCAAACAATTTTACGTTTTTATTATTGTCACTAATTAACTCACTTTGTTTATGTGTTTAGCACATAATATCATGTTTGTTGTATAGACGCACCTGAAAAAACAACAATCCAAACGAATACAAAACCATACTTGTTTTGAATTAAGAATATTTTACAAAATGTTGAGATTTTCGTTTTTCATCTCTATCTATGTTCTTTATTACAAAATTTGAAACACGAAAAATCAGCATCAGATGTCTTTTATAGCAGTTGAGCAGTTATACATTATTGAATGCATACTTATTTCGTTTCGAAATGATTGTCAAATCCCCATAACTCTTGTAAAAGTCTTACACACCCTCTGTTATTTTTGTGTTTGCGTCCCTTGTCCGTTGTTGCATGCAGAACTCGAAAATCCTGAACTGCCCCATTTCGTCATGCGACCTTCGAACTGTTTTGTGAAAGAAGGTGACACAACAACCTTCACCTGCAAGGTCAAGGGTCAACCGATGCCGAATGTGGTGTGGGAGAGAGAGGGAGTGGAAATCATGAACAGCTCCAAACACAAGGTTAGTTTGTGTTTGAGGTGAAACTTAAGAGAAGATGCAGATAAAGATTGATTTGTAGTCTGCATCGCATACATTCGCAGGTTCAGAGACTTTACATCATTCATCCCCCAGGAGGTGGTGTCATTCAAAGTCCCTCTGAACTCGCGGGGGACTATAGAAGTACAGTATAGAAGTCTGTAAGGCGCATCATATTAGCATTCTGGCAAATGCTTTCTCTGCCGGTAGTAGCTGGTACTCACTGGCACTAGTCAAGTGAGAATAAGTCAAAAGACGGAATATGTGTATAGAGTATTTCCCAAACGATGTCAGGATTTGAACTTAGAACTTTCAGATCTTAACTTCAGTAGCCTAACCACTCGGCCACCGACTATTCATAGTCTCACTGGGCTTTTTGTTGAGGTCTTTGTCTTTGTTTGTTTATGTGTATTTGACCATACATTACAAAGCAGTTTGGGGCCTGCCCAATGTCCATCCCTGAATAATACAAAAGGCGTCAGCAAATGCACAGAAGTACCAAGCACCATGTATTGCCATGCCTTGTAAGAGCAGCGGTGAGGCTGAGAGTTTTACTCATGCAACACACATAATTTAATGTAACACATGTTACACGTTAGGCAATTAATTACATAAACAATTTTATTTTCTTAATTGTTTTTTTCTTTTTCTTTTTTCAAAATGTGAGTATCGTGGTCTTTTGTCTTGATTCTTGCTGATACGAACTTTCAGCTTTTCTTGTTATATGTATGCTTTTGTCTATCTAATTGAATTCGGCTGTCCTAATGTGTCAACTGGAATCTACAGGGGGACAAAGGGTAGTCTTTTATCAATATTTAAATTTACCATTTGCAAAAATTGCATCAAATGAAACGATTATGTTTGGGAAAATAAATTAAATTTTCTGGTCAATAAAATAACTTTCTGGTGAACTCAATTTGTCCGAATTTGATGTAAGAATGTAAGTGGTTTCTTTTGTAGTCTATTGATTTTTGTATGTGTGATGATTGACTCCTCAGACCAGCGATATGAAAGAGTTCCACTCCCTGACCATCTATGATGTAGACCCCCAGGATAAGGGGGAATACACCTGCCACCTCCACAACACACAGGGAAACACCTCACATTCATTTCAAATGTTCCTGCACTTCTCTGGAGAAGCAAAAAGAACGAGTAGAATGACAGAAGGACGAGTGCCTTCTATCACTCCTAAAAGGTAATTCATTGTGTGTATCTGTGTGTGTATGTGTTTGTGGGGGAGTGGGTGGATGGGTATGTGTTTATGTGTCTTCAATATCCAAAAAATGCTTTTCAGGAGGAACAGAACCTGCAGGAGGAGGAGGGGGTTTAGTAGTAGTAGTAGTAGTAGTAGTAGTAGTAGTAGTAGTAGTAGTAGTAATCGTAGTAGTACCAGTAGTCGTAGTAGTGGTAGTGGTAGCAGTAGTGGTAGCGGTAGTGGTAGTGGTAGTGGTAGTGGTAGTGGTACTAGTAGTAGTAGTAGTAGTAGTAGTAGTAGTAGTAGTAGGAGGAGGAGGAGAAGGAGGAGGAGGAGGAGGAGGAGAAGGAGGAGGAGAAGAAGGGAAGAGATGGAGGGGGCGTGGAATTTTTAAAAAATAAGCGGTGGGGTTGGTGAGAAGAGACAAGGACGAAGAAGGTTAAAAGAGAAGGGGGAAAACCGGAAATCAATGATTGCAAGATTGTTTTAGTAGTCATTCATTTATTTGTGTCATGTTCTATCCACACTTGCCCCAAATAACTTTCAGCGCATGGAGGGACGAGAATGCAACCAGTGGAAGCCAAACAGAACGCGCTGAGAGGACAGAAGTTCGAGAAAGACCTACATACTCACACTCTTTTACTCAACCAAAGGTTTCTGGTTCAAACCCTCAGCTAAACAAACACAGTGCTGGGAGGTCCGCACTTGAACCTCCATCCGACAAGGACAGTAATAATTCCCCTAGTGCCTTACAGAACTCACCGCTTTTCAAAAGAGCCAAAGAGAGATTCAACACCAAGGGAAATAGATCTTTTGACGGATTTTCCAACGGAACCAGAGACAATAATAACAGTAACGTATTTTTTGGTTCAGGAGCGGTTGACTTTCGCGACAGAGATAGGAAAGATCTGGACAGGGACAGATTTAGAGCTCCGCTGACAGCTAGAGAGAATGGGAGCAAGGATGTGGTGGAAAACGGGCTCAGAAGTCTTCAGGTGGAACGCAATTTCCGAAACGTGCTTGGTAGAAGTGGTGGAGGAGGGCATCAAACTGAATTAAATAGTTATTCTGGGACAAGTGACAACCCCCAAGGCAGTATGACCCATAGGGAGTTTTCATATCCACGAAGCAGGAGTAAGGTCACGAACCCAATTGGCCTGAAGGCAGTGAATAAGTCATTGGTGTCTCTAGGTCAACAGTTTTCTGACAGTGCGGACAAGTCCGAAAGACGCCAACCCACGTATTCGCCATCATCTTCGTTACAGTATGATTCTGGTGAGTTTCGTGGAATAGCCAAATCCGAGCCAAAGTCAGAACATGCAGATTCCAAAGAAAGTGTAGGCAGTTGTAGGCGTGAAGCTGGAGACATTTATCGTGCAGAAAAGAGACCAACAAACATGTTCACTCCAACTGAAAAACCATTCCATTCCTCAATGTCGGGGCCTGTTTTACATCACGCCAGACTTACCAATGTGCAATGCCCGCCCAGCAGCGACAATAACGTAGGTTCTTCTCCAAATTCAATGATTTCATTGAGATTTGATAAAGCAGGCAAAAATCCCACCACAAATGACAATCCTGTCCGCAGTATGTCACCAAAACTAGTCGGCAAATCTCTAATTGTCTCTAAAGTGAACGAAAAGATAAACCAGCTTGAGAAGTCAGAAAGTAAAATTTCCGAGATCAAGTCTGCTGAAAGTCGCCAGGTTTCTAAAATACAGCACTTACCTGAATCTAAAAGTGAAACAAATCTAAACAAGCTGGACAACATACGGCAAACGTCGCCTTCTACTAAAACAAATGGTATATCCGACGATTCTCAAAAAGAATCCGGGTCTGTTTTTACATGGGGCAAGCGAACATCAAAAACCAAAGACGAACTGTTTCAGGACACGAATGCGGTTTCTGCAAATCGAAGCAACAACCAAACTTTATCCAATCTCGGCAGACATTCCACAAAGAACTCGTCAGAATCTAAAGGAAATGATTTGGCTTCATCAAAACCCACGCAAAATGTGTCGGTTTCTGATGAGGCAGCCGATTTCCGAAGCGTCAAATTAAAACCAACGCAGAGGAGCGAAGGAACGAGCACTGTTAAAAGTAAATCCGACAGTTTGAAGAAAAGCAAATTCATATCAAAGTCCACTGAAAATATATTCGCTGATGTGAAACTCAGACCAGTCTCCAAAGACTCCGGAAATGATTCTTCTAGACCAAATTCTGACTTCAGCCCACGAAACGTTGGAAGATTGCGATTAAAGTCAAAGAGCACGAATTTCTCCGATATGGACATATCGTCTCCTGATGAGCGGCACGATGAACGAAAAGAGACACAAAAGATGATTGCACCGATGCCGTCAAACGATAATAAGAATCTTAAATCAAATGTGACGTCGGCAACAACAACACGATCGGATGTGTTCTCAGAAAAAAGAGTGTCCAAGACTGTCGAGTCTAAGGCTGTTGTTGATCTTACCTCTTCTTACGGCGGAAATAAGGTTGGTGTTGATAAAACAACCAACAATGGGAAAAAACATCAAACTGACAATGAAAGTGAACGCAATCTGAAACAAAATGCCACGTCTCAAAAAACGATAGTTGAAAAAAGGAAGGCATCCAACGAGCCAGACACATCCAAGCCCTCAGAATTGGTGGACAAAATTCGCAAGTGGAAAACCTCGCCAGATTCTGCTGGGAATGAGAAAAGTACCGAACCGGGCTCTCAAACTGAAAGAGTGGCAGAATGTGATGCCTACGCGAGGCGAGGGTCCCTTGCATCTCGACAGTCAATACCTAATTCCTCGAGCTCTTCGCACCTAAACAGCCTGCCTGACTGGGTCAAACAGAAAGCATTGAATAAACGGAATTCTTTACAAACGGACAAGATCTCTTTGCTTCTTGGTACGAAATCTGCTGATAATAGTGGATCTCGTGATGCAGATAAAACTTACAGAGCTTCTCTTATCAATACGGGAGATTTTAGCAGTGGCAACAAACTGAAGGGGTCTTCTCTTTTAAACCAGACATTCCACTGCATCGATCGAAATAGACCTGATTTACAGAGTACAAGTATGAAAACCAAAAACGTTGAAAATGAAACGAATTCACAGTCAAATGTAAAGAGCAATATTAATGATACCAAGCTTTTTAAGACAAATCAAGTCCCGCAAAATGAAAAATTGATACTATCTTCAACGCTTGGTCATCAACGTTCAGTGCCTGATTTGAAAGAGAGATCAAAATGCGAGAGCAAGCAATCAGAAATGGAGTGGCTGAATAGAAAACCTATAAAGAATATTGAGCAAATGATAAAGGCTAAGTCACAAGCCGATAAAAATTCCAAGGAACAGGAAAAGCCAGAATGGGCACGCTTGAAATCTCCGAGGGAGATCAAACCAGCAGGCCTGGCAGCCGTGGAAGTTGCCAACAAAGGACTAACTTCATCTTCGTCGTTGTCTTCGTTATCGAAGCTTAATTTTGATAGGTCGGAGACTAATAGAAATAAAGCTGCTCCAATTAATACGAAACTGAATATTGAAAGCACAGCATTGAAGCCTACTAATTCGTCACCATATATTTCTCGAAAGTTTGATGAGAAACCAGAAATCTGTGCAGGTTCTGATGGAAAAAATGCGAGTGTTCTAACTCTTCAATCAGGAAACCAACCGGTAAAATCGAAACCAGACGAAGACAGTGAATCTAGTACGTCTTCTGATTCTCTCTCGCCCCTGTCCCGGAAACGTGATGGTATAACGTCCTCGACTGTGTCTCAACGTGAAACAACTGGACCTAAGCAGTTTGATAAATCAGTAACAGAAACAGAGAAGACAAGTTCAAACAGTAGTCAAGAATCTACCACTCCACAATATGACCAACTCCTTTCAGAATCAATACCATCATCGTCATCCTCACACCAACCATCAGAATGTGAAATAGTTTCTACCCCACCAACACCCACACCCAGTGCCAAAGAAACAGGATCCTCGTCCGACAAACCAAAGCAAGAAGCAGATGAAGTTTCCAAAGAGCAACAATCGTTTACCAAAGATCAGGATTTGTCAGGGAAAGAACACCAACCCACGTTGACCAAGGGACTTACCCAACAAAAGCAGCCACAATCGATTGAACAGCAGCCCTTGAAGAACACGCCAGTCCGTCCATCCTGGATGAAACAGAAATCCCTCCGCCACATTCCCATCTACCCAATCCACGACAACGAGTTGTCTCCCCGTTACGAACCATTCCGGAAGTCGATGGACGACACTTCCTCCACCAACTCGGTTTCATCCCTTGCCTCAGATGCTTCGGGTCTCACCACAGATTCCGGATATGGCAAGAGCGTCGTCACAGACGACACCATAAACAGTAGCAAAGAAACTCTGTTGGACCACCGTGGGAATCTAGACATTGAGCCGGAAGACACCAGCTTTAGTGAAGAGAACAACAGGTCTGGTTCTAACGATAACGTCTTCAAATTGGGAGCTTCTGACGTTGACGCCGACGGAGATTCTGGATTCTGTCCTGAACTAGATCTGAAAAAGGATGGAGATGAAAATACAGACAAGTATCAAAACCATGTTGCAAAACTTAGTCATGATAATACTCCAGACGCTATTTCGGACAAAGAAAAGGTTTTGGAATTGACGCCTAAAGAGGAAAACAGTTCCACAAAACCAGAAAATGCAGATACTTCCACGAATGGTGCCACTACCGCAAGAGCTCCAAAATCTGAATTTCTTCGGAGACGAATGTCCGGCATTGTGTCAGAAGACTCGTTGAAAGAAAAAACTAATTCTTTGAAGACTGAAATTAGCACCAGAAAGCCCGCCACTCGTCCCAAAGATTTGGATATCAGCTCCTCTTTCACGACGAATATGTATAAATCCAAAAGACACGGTGTGGAAAAGAATAGTAACCAGCCTGATCACATAGAATCGGAGGGCGGTCGTCAGCGAAAGGGCGACTCGTCGTTTCATAGAGGAGAAAACCTAAAGGAGAAGTCCGCTTACAGCAAACTCGTTTCAAGAGACAAGACTGATGAAAATAGTAAGGATACTAGGACAGGGCATGCTGAAAACCCACCCATTTCTAACGATGTGTCATTGGAACCGAAGGATATTACTCCACAAACCCCAGAAGAAACGTGTCCCACGTTTGCGACGCCCCTCAGTGACATCAGTGTCACGTATGGATCTAAGGCCGTGTTGAAATGTCACGTGATGGGGACCCCAATGCCGGAAGTACAATGGCTGCATGACCGGAAACCTCTGAAGGTAAGTAATATAAGTCTAGCCTAAAGCGGTAATTTACTTATTATCTATACTCGAGCATGGTCAGTCGTAAAAGGGTTGGGATGCTCAAATTATATCATATCATCATCATCAGTTGTTTCGGATTGATGTTGCCCTCTGCATAGGCTCAATCAATTAATCTCTATTTTTTTGTGTGTATTAAAGTTATTAGTATAAGTCATACTTTTGTTTTGTTTTGTTTACTGTTGTTAAAGTACCTGATGATGTGCATCCTGTCTACCTGTTTGACGTTGTTCTTGTTGTTACAAAAACAAAAAATAATAGAACGTAGATTCAATCACCCCCCCCCCCCCGCCCCCCTCGTTTCCTCATGAGACACAACATACACAATACAGCCTTATGAAAAGGTGTAATCAAATCCTGTTCGAGGCTAGCACTACAACCGATCCGTGACTAGATCGGTCCCTGAAATACCTGCGGTATAAGTCAAAACCAATTCTGTCGCTGAACATGATTTCCCATTCTGAATATTCTCTCAACTGTGTGCGACCACTTATCGTGGCAGATTCATGTGCGACAACACTGTTTGATAAAATATACCGCCGCACAGACGTAAAGGGCGATAAATAGGGATTACCTCAAGGATAAGCGCTTGGTCATATTCTACGGATTAGAGCTAAAGTCATAATTATCATTTTTCATTATTTTTGTTGTGGATTTCCTCGTGGATTTATCGTGGATTAAGGAGCAGGGGCAAAAGCAAGCGGAGCCAACAAGTCAGCCGAAAGGTTTTGACCTTGACGATGCGTGTAGATAAACATTCTACATATACTAGATTTGTCAGTTTGAATTAGTGCTGTGAGGCGACCTGGCAATAAGTCAAGGGTATTATACTGTCCTTCTTCCCACCTCATTTGATTTCATCCTAATGTTTACTGCTACTGGACATGCAATCCTTTTTTTGTCGTATTTTCTCATAATCTTTTTGACAGCAAGCACATCCCCACCCTGTTTTGTTCAATGCTTTAAGTTATCTACAACTATTGGACTAAGAATATACCACAGTAAAGTCCCCGGCTAAGAAAAGAATTTTAAAATATGACTTTCCAACATTAGTATTTAAATACAATATGGACCTTGTAATCGGGAACCCACAGTTGATTGTGATTTCTTCCCCATTTCCCGACTTTCCCAATTAAGTATGCAGTTCATTATGGTTAATGCAGAGTCAAAAACAGCTTCTTTCGATCCAGCCTATATCAACCGTGACTTTACAGCAATAACCATGATAGATCATAATAAACATACTTATTTGGGCTTAATAGATTACAGTCGATAATGGTATGATATTATTGGAGCCAATTACTTAAATATTGATGTCGCTTTAAAAACGCTTGCAGGGAAGAGACTTGGCGTTTACCGGTCCAGCATCGATTTACAATCAATGTTATTTAGTTTTAGTAGGGTATTAGAATATATTATGTAAATAGAACACATATCAGTCTGGGAAAGATCTTGTCAGTATGTTAGTATGACACGCCTTAAAGCTGCTCTAATCTATGCTCGTTGTGGAGTTAAATATATATGATATATAAAATATTTATAACATGATCGTACACGATGAGCTTGGGAATGATCTATACATGTCCCTAATATATATAAGAGCGACCCACTTTAGCAGCGTTAAAAACGCCTACTTGTTACAGACCGATGATTATGACATGGTTTGAATTCCCCTACACGTTCGTTGACAATCACTTTCTCCGCCTTTTCTAGACTACACAATACATTCTCGGGCAGTTTGATTTATTTGGGGGTTTTCTCTTTCTTGTTTTGGACCACGGGGTATGACGCGTTTAGAAAGAAATACATATAATAGGCTAGGAAACGCCCAAATCGTTAGCAAAAACCAAATGTCACGAATTGAACTGAAATGAAATGAATTGAATTGAATTGATTTGAATACATAACAAGTTGAGCGTATGCGTTTTCTAGAAGTCAAAAGCAAATTTAATGGAATGGCTTGCAGCCCAAAACAGAGTGGCCAAACAAAGCTAACGTACGTTTTTACGACCCATGATAAAGCTAGCGTACATGATTTACCGTTCATGAAACGGTATGCCTCCCCCAATAAATCCATAGAGCCCGAAATGGAACACCCTTGATTTACCCATTATCCCTGCTGTTTTACGGTTTTTTAGTATAAGGCGTAGTGCGTCCGATGCGTCGGAACTTACTGGCGTGACAAGATCAAATCATTTATTTATCAAGCCACCACCGACTTCCTGATGTCTGTCGTACTTAAAAACTATTCTCAGACACCGAACAGCGCACGACTTGCTTTACTTACTACTAATTGCTTACTGTCCCATTTTCACACGTCTTTTTAAAATGTTTTTGTGTTATCCGTGTTTGTTAGACGAAGAAAATGGGAAACCCGAAACGCTCATGTTATTGTTTGTTGTATTATGTCTGAAATTGTGCAATGATCTGTGATTTGTATTGCTTTCTGTAATTCTGAGCAGAATAATACGACGACACGGCCCATACTTTACGATGCGTTTGCTTTTATGTTTTTTTTCCAAATATGTCATTCTACATTTTATCAAGGTCTGTACAGCCAACAGAGCGCACAGTTCAGTAGTGTCTATTAAAAAAGAAAAGTATTTTTGTACCGAGAAGAGAGAGAGAGAGGGAGAGGGAGGGATGGGGAGGGAGGGAGAGAGTGTGTGTGTGAGAGAGAGAGAGAGTATGTGTGTATGCGTTTTTCTGTATGTGTGTGTGTGTGTGTGTGTGTGTGTGTGTGAAAGAGAGAGAGAGAGAGAGAGAGAGAGAGAGAGAGAGAGAGAGA
>JARFNW010141762.1:0-10303 GCA_031763155.1 Dirona albolineata | reverse complement strand
TCTCTCTGTCTTTCTCTCTCTCTCTCTCTCTCTCTCTCTCTCTCTCTCTCTCTCTCTCTCTCTCTCTCTCTCTCTCTGCCCCCTTTCTATATATCCATCTGTTTCCCCTCTTTTCTCCCTTTCTCTCTCACACACACATCAGTCTAGTATGGCTCAGAGGTAGTAAGATGGTTTGCTGTTCACGGCAAGGTGGTGTTTCGTAGGTTCGATTCACCTAGTCGACGAAAATCTTTTCCGCTCTTGTCTTTCAGCGGCAAGTATCATACTATCTTTTTAATCCATATATTTTCCAGCTCTGTATCAGGCCATTTGTACTAGTGGGGCACAGCCTTGCACTTAACCTGGATACGTTTTACCTGGGTCTGCGCATTTTGTTGCCTTTTGCCTTGTACACCGTCCTCAACCAGACACAGAGCTGGTCCCTACACTCTTTAATCACGGTACTATAGAGACAACATAACAAACAAATAAACTAACCTGTCTGTCCAAATAAATGGTTGCTCGTCACAGTATACAAGTAGACAAGTGCGTTGTCTCAAGGTCACATTATGTGTCGGAAGGGAGACGTGGACAATTGAACCCTTTTGGCCCATGGCTTTACTGACCTCATCAATATTTAATCAATTATTTTGAGGTAGCAAACCACATCGGATCAATTCATACGACACATTCTTCTTTTTTTATAGTAATGGTAATGCACGTTTCCGGCTTAAATTGGTTAATTAAATATTTATTTATTCATGTGTATCTACTTAATTTTTTCTGTTATGTGATTATGCTCATGTTATGGGTTTAGTTTTCAACAAAAGTATTACTTAGTTAATAGTCAATATTATTACTGTGTCTTGTTGTTATAATTGAAAACCATTTATTTCATTATCTTTTAATATTCATTACCCTCCAAATGATGTAAGATCTTTATTTATTTAAACCGTAGCTGCAATCTCTGTCTCATGGTGATATGTCACGCACAAAACAGTTGAAATCCTCAAGTCTCTACCAGCAAAATCACTGAATTTACATATAAATAACTAATTTTACTTTTGTTCTTGAGTGGAGAGAAGGTGGTGTTTATAAATGTCCACAAATTGTTTTTATTATGTTCAAATGATGTCAAAACATGCTTAAATATTAATGTCTAATGATTCGATTAATTTGTGAGTTTTCTGTTTGCATTTTATGTTTGCATGATATGCTCTGAATAACCAAGTTTGTTCAAGAAATTTTGCAGCGTTTGGTTTTTACATAGAATTCTTTACTTTGAATGTTGCTCATGGTACTTGAGTCGTCACTGGTTCATGATTCTTTTGATAAGACTTATATATTCTTTTCTTGCTGTTTCATATAATTATTGCCATTCTTGTATTCAGTCGTTTTTAGTTGATCATACATGGTTTTTTTTTTAAACCTAAATATATGTAGGCTGCTGGTAAGCTCTCTTCCCCTTCCATTGCTTTTAGATAAATTTTTGCTGTCTCACTATTTCTGACTATTTTATAAGTGTTCATGTGTCAATGATGTTGGAGCCAAACATCGACTTACTTATATCCAATTTGGGGCAATTACCAATCACAGACTTGCACTTAACATGGATACGTTTTAGCTGGGTCTGCGCATCGATGCCTTCTGCTTGTACACTGTTCTTTGCCAGTCACAGAGCTGGTCCCTACACTGTTTAATTACGGTACTATAGGGAACAGATAACAAACAAACCAATTAACAGTACTAATGGTGTTGAGTCTAGAATGTTTCATTGATAATCAGCACCTGTTTAGGCTCTTTTGAGGACGTATCAAAGGGCGTATCACCACTTGCTTGAATTAAATCTACAGACCTTGTGGGACGGAGCCTCGTAAACTCTGAAGCTGTATGGGCCAGGATTCAAACGTAGAATCGTGGCATGACTGTGTGAACCATTAAGCTAGGACTGTTATATTTGACATGCTTCTTCTCTCTCCGAGTAAATTAATGGCCAGTCAGTCATTCTTCAACCAAAGGTGATCGTGGATGTACAAATTCAAGATGGACTCTTTCCACAAGTCCTATCCCAGAACTTTGAAGAGGGAAAAATAGTGACCTGAAGGGGCATTCAGCTAAGAGCTTGAGAGCTGTTCTCCTCATTTCCTTAGTTGTTGTTTATCGAGTCCCCTTTAAACTGCAATAAGTAGTGCAGTGGCCAGCCATATGTCAAGCTCTGAAGGGTGCACATGAAAAATGGAAGTAAATCCAAATGTCAATGAGGGCTTATACCTCTGCATCAGGAATTGAAGACGAGCAGGAGCCCAATGCGTCATGTCCTTAGTGTTCGTGTAAAATTCATGTTGTACTTGTTCTTTTCAAGACTGTTTTTATTTTTTAAAAGTAATATTAAATATATCATGGCATGACTTTAAAGAATTTTTAATTTATTTTAAGGAAACAATTAAAACAGTCTTGAAATGTTATATTTTTTACCCATGATCAAATGTTTGCTGATGTATACAATGAAACTGTTTGCTCAACAGTAACTATGAGTTATATTTTATATTGTTTTATTCAAAGAGTGTATTTTTGTGCAGATTGCTTGTGACATTATATTTACATTTATTGTTAAGCTAGTCAACGAGAATGTGATCACGCAATTAACTTATTTTATCACGTAGCAAGTGATGGTGTATACAATCGTTTCAATGAAAGAGTATTAACTATTAGTATTAGAGTTATTGCTTGTTTTTGGTTTAATTTATTTCTTCATCTCTTCATACATATTTGTTAATAATGTATGATGAGAACTGTTACTGTAGCCCCACTTCGTCCTTTAAAAAAAGTATTTTCAAGTATATTTACAAGACATAGCTAACCATTTCAGTTGGCGCTCATTGGAAAAAAGGGGCACTGTGCATGTGTTGTTGGGCAAATATATATTATTTAAAGTATGTTACAGTAGCTGTAGTTTAAAAACATGCTTTGATCACATACATATCATGTAAGCCCACATTTTCCAGTCTATTTTATACATCTTTTAAACTGTAATTTGTTTGTGCAAAGGCACACTTTGAAGAAAAAGAAAAGCACAACAAGCTTGCTTCTTTAACACAATGTTGTTAGACTTTACTAAGTAAAAATGAAAGATCACTTAGCACACAAGCTGATCATTGAATAATGGACTATGGGATAAGTTTGTATCAGAGAAAATGTATTCAAACAAAAATGTTCGCTTGGTGCTTTATTTGATAATACACACTGACCATTTTCTGTGAGAGCATATCATGGCCTGTGTGCAATAACACAGTAACCAACATTACAGAAAATTTCCAGAAGCTAAAATAATGTAGATTTTCCAAAACACCTTCAATCAATCCCAAAATCCCAATTCATGAGCGTATTGAAATGACAACACAATACTGTGAGGTGCTTCCTTGCATTTCATTATTTCCATTCTTAAATACAACAGTTAATATAATGACCGACTGTAACTATGTTGGCTTTAGTGAAAATATAGAGGATGTAAATAAGCTTCAATGATCGATAACACAAAACAGCGACGTTCGACCAAAGGCCTGAGTCAAGCGACAATCAACATGGAACAATCAATCACAAGTAAAACATAGATGGGGTTGGGGTGGGGTTGGGCCTTTGGTCGGATCGTCGCAGTCTTGTCTTGTCAATAATTGAAGCTAATTTACAATTTGCATACTCTATATTTTGATTTGTCCTCTTAACAACAACCTCTTAACTGGAGAATGTTCATAAAAAAATTCCCCCTCTGTACTGTCAATTTTCTAAAATTTGAGTCACTGTGTTATTGCATGAAGGCAACAGCATGTATATATTATGTCCTTATAAGGGATGTCATTGATATTGCCATGTCATGAATGTAATTATGATCGATTCCAAAATTACCATTGCCAACATTGCTATCCCTATTTGTTTGATATGATACTGTCACGGGTAATCCTGTCATCCTGTCACTGAGTGCAGACATCAAATTCTTAAATATAATTGTGCAATGATAACAATCAAATAAAGTAACTCATTGTTTCATTGTTTCATTGCTTCAGAACACTTTTTTCTTTTTTTTTCCACCAAAAATTTAAAGCAAGTATTTTAGCTCAAGTTACCATGTGAATTTTGCTAAATTAATATTTCTTCAACATTTAGATTTCGATCTGAGATAGGTCACATGGAAAAACCAACAAAAAAAACCAACCCCCCCCAAAAAAAACCAAAAACCAAACCAGCCCAACCCAAAACAAACCAAAACAACAAACAAACAAATGCAACCAAAACCAGACCCATAATTACATTATTCTGAAACTTCAAAAGCATCTCATCTAGTTATTAGAAGCAATAAAAAAAAAAACTCCCACAAAAAACCCAGAAACAATAACATAACAATAACAACATAACAAAAACACACTACAAACAAAAACAAAAAAACAACAACAAACGAAAACTCAACAAAAACAAAATAACCAAACAAGCAAAACCAACAACAAAAAACCCTGAAAAAACCCCAAAAACAAAACAATAATAAAACCCAAAACAAACATTAATCAATGAATATATTATTTAATTTGATGTTGTCAATTTTCATGATTGATGATAGATTTAACTTTATGCTCATTGATAACAAATGTATTATCAATTTAAAAGAATGCATAGGAGTCATGCATGGATTTTTGTGTTTGCTTAAAATTTGTTTGGTGTGTCTGAATCTGAAGATTATTATTTCTTTCTTCCAAGGAAGATGATATTTGTAGTTTGTTCATTGAAAAATCGACATGTAATCATCACTGATATTAAAATGGTTGTCCATTTTACCATTTATTTTAAAAAAAAATTAATAAAGAACGTCCAATGTAATTGTAGCAATATTTTTGTACTTTTCTTACTCATGGGATCGGAGGACTTTTTGTCTTCAAAGTCCTCTCAACGGGCAATGCAATGAATTGGTGGGTTTGAGTTTGGATACAATGTCCTAAATTTTTCACCTGACATTGACATGGAGACACCGTTTTTACAATGGATGCTAGTACCAGAAAAATAGTCAACGGACACGAATAGGAAAATGAATAGGAAATAGATGTCAACCGTTGGAATCGAAGCCAGTATCTCAATTGATCCCTGCAGTGGATAATCGTTTCCTGTTCTTGTTCATTGTCCATATTCTATTACTGCATGCTTTGGGGAGCTGGTGGCGCAGTGGTTAACCCACTCGACTTTGGTTCGAGAGGTCGTGGGTTCAAAACCCGGTGGAAGCACTGGATTTTTCTCAAGACCTTGATCCCCCTTTGTGGCACTGCACTGCAGCTGATGCCTGGGTTATTCCAGTCTTCCTTGGGAATAGACCCTAAAGACAAATTTCCCCCTGGGATGAATAAAGGGTATTTTATTTACTTTTTTTTTTTCTTCTACTTTTTCAATTTAGGAGATGTGGTGACAGAGAGGCTAGACATTGCACCTAATCCATGTAAATTGCATGGGGCTAAGTCTTGCTTTCGGTGTTCCATTACCTCACTCAACCCAGGTGTAGACATGGGTACCAGCTCACAACTTGGGAATTGTCTCCTAAGAATCTGCTTAGTATACTTTGTGCATTGTAGACATTTTGCAATATATACATAATATGAGGTATCTGATCTTTACAACTTCAAATGTCATTAAATGTTTTACTGGTGCACGTAGTATAGCATCATACAATATCCTTTCTGATGCCACCTTGCCTTTTGCATGATGAATCCACAGCATCAGGTCTTAAAGTAAAGTTCACTTACATTTTCTAATCAAGGGTGCTTCATCATTGCATCTATATGTGTTCCTATTTATTTGATAAATATTTGAAGTTGTGAAGATGATTTTATCCCACTCTGCACATCAATTCAATCTTTTCTAGAAGAAGGAATTTTGTGTTTTGGTATAAAGTTGTCAGCCGAATCCAACCAAATTAACAAGGATGCATTGTAATGCTAAGATTATGGTCTTGTTTGATCATTAGTATAAAAACTGATCACCGAAGGCGACACCTTCCATTTAACATCTATCTGCAATAGTCATGAGCTGTGTTTGTTATCAATTTGCACTTGGGTTGCTCTCAAACTTGGCGTGAAGATGTGTTCACAATAAATGGTCAGTGGTAGGACAGGGACGGTAGAAATATCTGAACTTTAGACCATATCGCAAAATGATTGTCAATAGCAGCAATCTTTGACCATTTCAACATGATCACATTCAAAAACAAAGGCTTTACCTTGAAGAGGCCAAGGACTGCAACTAAAAGTGTGAGCCGATCGAAAATGTTTGACCGCATGGTCAATGCTAAGATTGACCACATGGTCACGGCTCATTGTTGGGCCCTTATTTTTTTAGCACATCTCGACAGCTTAATGTGTGACCTGTTCATGGTTTGATGAACATGAGCGAGAACATTCCAAGTGATAATGCAGTTGCTTTGAGATCTAGGCTGCTCTGTTCTCGCTCAAGACATTTCTGATTTTTAAAGGCTCTGTCACTGGTCACATAAGCCTTATTAGGCAAAGATATTATGTTACAGTAATTGAAAGTGTTCCAACTTTAAGAAAAGGCTTTTATGACAGAAAAAAAACAACTGAAGTGATGGCGATGCATAGCACATATTTATTTTATGTCTTTATTAAATTAATTTACAACCACGCACAAGAATACATGTAATTAGTAATATAATGCTTGATGTGAAAACAAAATTTGCCATGTCCTGTTTAGAATGTTTGGCAGATATTATTAAAGCATACATGACACACATGTCCCAAAATAAACCAGAAAATGGCCATATCTCAAAGAAGTTTTTCATATTTTTCAATTCTGAAAGTGAGCATTAGAGTTGCTCATGCAAATTCTGATGTCAGCACAAAATTTTAAAGGCACAACACAAAAGGTTTTGATGTCACAACAAAGATGGCAAACTGCCAAAAAAATGGTCAACGGTAAAGTAGGGAACTGTTATTCTATTTCTACAGGTTAAAGTTAAAGGGAAAAAACTTTCCGACATTCATGCAGAACTTAAGCTATGGTGCAAATGCCACTAGAAAAACTAACGCAAGTACACCATCGGCAAACTTATTCAAATTTTGCGACACAAAATCCCATCTATCCCCTGGGCATCAATGGGACAAATGCGTCAATCTTCATGAAGACTGTCTTGACAAATAGCTTGAATGCAGCTTATGTGTAAAATTCATCAAGATAAGAATAAAATTGTTCTTTCCAGTTCCAGACACATTTTCTGGTTAATTTTTTGATAACCAATATACATCACGGCGTCAACTTTCCTCTCTAAAAGTGATAATTCAGTTGCGCTGCCCGAGAGGTAATAAATCAGCGACAGCGAGCTACCTGCGCAGGGATCAGCGGGGTTAATTAGGGTCAGCAGCTGACATTCCGATGTGGTTTCTTTTTGCCTAATAATGGCTACAATTAATTACTATTTTACGGCTACCCTAAAGAAGTTGATCTTAATATCTTAATTTCATTTGCAAGATCAAAACCTCCATTAGATGCTACAAGAAATTTGATATTTCTACCCCCACTATTTATTGTCTTATAGTACTGTGTTTTGCGTGCATTTTAATAAGTATAACCCTTCGAGCTAATCTATTTTAATAATTAGCCACTCAAACACGTGTCGTTCTATGTCATATTTTATATGTGTGTAAACGTAAAATTTCATTCTATTTTGTCCTGGAAGTATTATATCCGTGGCAGTTTTGTGATTCTTTATATTCGTTGATTTGTATATTATAGTCATGTATTATATCTCATTATGGTAACTCACATTAAACTAAGACCATTTTTAACATTAATTATCCTATTTGTAAAAGAATATGCGATAATTTTGCCTTTTTTAAACAAATCGAGTCACAACCTATTTTAAGATCTGATGACTATTAAAATAAGGTTTAAATGGCGGGCATTCGGCCAGTGTGGCCTGCCACATGAGTATGACCAGTACAATGAAATTTGCACAAAAACAAGCTGTACATTGCCTCACACCGGGGATAATTTAGGTGTGACATGGCCAGTGAAGGTCAGTGACTGGTTTATTATCTGCACAAATTGCATTCAGATGTCGTCAGATTAGCGCCTCAAAGAGTGTTTTACAGCTCACACATCATTATCTATAACTGAAATATGCATCATGCATCACCATTTACAAAAAGTTAGATAAGTCAGGGAGTCTGTCTTCTTTCTTACTGCATAAACGACATGTCTATAATTGAATAAGGCTTGAAGATATAATAATGAAATTTAGTCACTTTAAGCAAAAAACATGATTTTGATTATACTTGATAAAATATTCATAACAACTGAATGGATGTTTCAATTTAGATGAAAAGGACATAGTAACATATGAATAGACCTAAATGCTCACCATGGACAAATTAATTTAGGCTCACCAATAGTAATTTGTCTTGACCAATGTTCTCAAAGTCCATTGGTTTTTTTTTTACCTATATTGTGTGGGGATCATGATCACTCTTTTGACATCTTTGACAAAGAATAATGCATTTATTGTCTCCTCAATTCATTGTTCAGTTGAGTCAAGTTTTTGCCATTTTCTCTTCACAACACTAGGTGGCTTTGCAGCACAAGGACCTTGTCTTTTAATGCTACAAACAAGTTTGCAGTGACTGTAGTGCTTTTGTGCAAGTTTAATGTGCACAAAATTCAGCTTTGTCCTACCCACTCTTGCCCTCAATAGTATTACTAATTCTACCAACAATCTCACACTGCTCATTCAATGATAGTATTAGAGTCTGTGTGTATATTATATAGTGTGTAATCCATACTAAAACTAAAACAATGACTTGTGGTTCGGTTCTATTTCAAAAGAAACAATGTCTTGAAATATGGTTGCAATCACTTAAAAAATTGTCCTTGGTGAACCTAAAAATACCTCATTACAGGTCAAATTACACTCTAGATCGGGTCAGGGTAAATTCCAGCTTGTACATCGGAAACCTCACATTAATTACTTAACAAGGTTTTATAGAATCATTAGGGGCCTCTAATCAGCAGCCAACTAAAATATGCGATCTGGTCCTAAACTGAATGTGACATTGTGTACAGCCCTCTCCTGTTAATAGTATTGACCTAGATGCCAAATAAAAGTAACCGATAAAACAGTGTCTCTGCTTACATCTATCATGCAATTTCTTTACATAAGTGTGTCAGAAAATATATTACAATGGCATTAACTAAATGAATTGTGATCGACTATATGTATATTGAATTGTGATCGATTATATTGAATTGGGAGCGATTATATATGTAATGAATTGGGATCAATTATATATGTTTGTTAGTGAGGGTGTTTGTTTATTTTCATCAAAACTCAGTCATGACGCAGGCAGGCACGCCTAAAGGCTTGCGTTTTGACAAAACATGACCTTGTACCACAAAAACAAACCATTTTTAAAAGTTACACAATAAATATAGACATCAATATATTCTTTTTTGTGATCATGATTTATAGAATTTAATGCTGAGTAGAAACCAACTCAACAAAGACTTTCTCCAACATCAGAGCTGCCATAATGTTCAATTCTTTGTAAATAATCAGCATCGCACCAAACAAATCAAATGCCCTTGATAACTTTTTCCTAAAGGAATTAATAAACAATGAACAACGATTTCAGAGAAATCTTGAACATAAAAACAGAGGAGCTACATCACTTACATCGGTTACAGTAACACCATTAACATTTTACATATATTCTCATTCTTTACGCCATAATAAGAGAAGTTAATTTTGGGCACAAGACAAAAAAAAATACAGTTGATTTTGGCTACTTTGCACACTGGAGTCTCAAAATTAAGAGTTAAATTCTAGCTCCATTAGAAAGCTCAAAGTTTGTTTTGATTCAGACCTTTCAATGGAAACTTGTGTCACCAAGATTTGTCACAACTCTAAGTAATTGAAAAATACTGGTAAAATAAAAAAATTTACAGACAAAAAAATTATACAACAATTCTTGTTCATTCACTGACACAGATCATTAGCAGAATTGATACTTGTGACGCACTACTGTTAGTGCATTGAGCGTCTACAAAAGATTCAAAACGCAGTAGCTAGACTAGCTACCTTTAACAAGACCCAATTTGGTAAAACCTGTATAGTACAATATTAACGGACTTCAATTGACAGAAAGAATCAATATCAAAATCTGTTGCATTATATTTAAATGTTTACACCATCAATTATCTGATTAAATAATAATAATAATAATAATAATAATAATAATAATAATAAATGGCATTTATATAGCGCTTATCCACGATCATCACC
>JARFNW010141751.1:0-10305 GCA_031763155.1 Dirona albolineata | reverse complement strand
CGGTACGGGGGCGTACGCGCGACCACATCAAAGGAAAAACTAAAAGTTGAGTTTTTGGGTGAAATTAGTCGCCGTGGTCAAAAGATTCATTTTATGATATTTTGATCTTCACCAGGCACGTTAGCACCAAAGAATCCCTCAATATAGCCGTCCAGATTTTGCCATGCGAGGAGAACCTTGGGTAAGGATGTGACATGTTAAAAGCATCATTTTTAAAATACTCTGTCACTCTTGTCTGCTTCATGCTACTTGAACTGTGATAATCACCGACTCTCTTAAGGACCTACTCTTTTTTTATCTGCAATTATGTTAATGCAAAATAGCATCAATTGTTTAGGGAATAACAGCTTTCCTGTGCAACTGTTGTTTTTTGGGGTTTTTTAAAACTAGACACCACAAAATGTGTTGGGGTTTTTAATCCTAAAAAAAACCCCAACAAATAAATAATTATTTGTTGTTGATAAAGATTAGTTTTTTTTTATAGAGTTGTGGCTGTGTTTTATCTTAGTAAAAAATAAAAATAATTATTTTTTTGGGACAATTTTTATTCTAAAAGAACTCATGAACTTCTGTTGAATGTGGCTCAAAAAATTGCCGGATCTCGGATCTATATGCCTGCCAAGGAATTTGTCTGGAACACTTCAGGAGGTCAAGGTGCCTCTGACTTACGAAAAGCTGTTGCCCTCAGGCTGTGTCTTCCTCTTCATGACGTGTCCATTGCCAAGTACAATCCAGATGCTTTTGTGTGGACTGTGTTGAAGGATACCTCACAGGTTAGTGGGGCATAGGCCGGGGAAGGGAGGGTTTGTCCGACACTGACATGCTGCCTATTATTGAACTCTGCAGAACAATGGGTCAGGTATGAATTTTGGAGTTTTTAATGTTCTGAAAAGAAATAATCAAGACTCATAATTGAAACATACTTTTGTCATATATACTTTTTTACGAGTTTGGAAGCAATTGGAAAAGGTTTAGTTTCAGTTTTTGTAATGAATTATGTATCTAAGTAATGTCTGTGTAAGTTGATTATCAAATAGTGAAATAAATGCGCTGGACTGCACTTATGGCTTGGCTGTACATGATATATGATTTTACTCATGATAAAGATATGTTGCATTTTTTTCAGTGGAAAGTTGAAGAGCTCAGATCTTGAATAGTGTTTGGTTGTTATTAGTTTTGATTTGATTTTTTAAATGTTACGTTGAAATGATTCTCATTTGATTTTAGAAGCCGATGAAAGGAAAAGGCAAGAAAAAGTCTGGAAATGGCAAATGCAATATCCGACAAGCTCCCTACAATGTGCAGGATGGTGATCTTATTGGAGTAAAGGTAGATATTCATGAACAATGTTTGTTTGTTTTTTGTTTTTTTGTTACGTTTTTTGGGGGTTTTTTTGTGTGTGGGGGGGGGGGGGGGTTGGGTTGTTTGAACACTTCAGACCACTTTGTGATTTGTGTGCTTTATAAATCGAATGTTATGATTACAATTGTGATATATATGTACGGAGAGTCAATGTAACAGTTTGAGAGTTATGAATATCTAGGTAACATATTGGCAACATCCTTAACAAGGCTATAATAAAAGAATTAATTTTGTATAGAATTTGCTTTAACAAAATTCATAGGATTTCGATTGATGACACACATCCCTCCTTTTTCTAACTGCTGTAAACTCTTAATTTCAGTTAAATCAAAACATTCGAATTCGAGTCATTTGATAGATCCAAATAATATAATGCTACATGTTGTGTGCTTATAAATTATAGTGAAATAATGAGTCTGTATTCAATCTGTATACAACCAATCTCTCTCTTGAAGGTCATCTCGTCAGACAAGGGACTCTTGGAGGCTGATGACTTTAGTACGCAAGAGGACCTAGATAATCAATTGTTGCTGCAACAGGTTGCAGAGGAAAAAAGACGAATGTGAGTTCAGAGTGTTTAGGGTCTATATGGCTGGACAGGCGTCTTTTGTTGAAAGTTTGTTTTATGTATTTGTTATTGTTAATATTATGACTTACAATTAATACACTCATTGTGTTGATGAATGGAAAATAAGATACTGAAGATATTGATAATTGAAAAACAGCTCGTTAGAATTTTCAAAAGGCCATTCTAATTTTAGTACTTACCCATAACCTTTTGCAGAGGCTTAGAACCAACAGAGCAACAGCATATCCCCGTTTCCATAGCGTGAAGTGGAGATGTTGATAGTGTGTCGCTCCTTGTCTTGGATGCTGGTCTATCGCAGATTACTTCTCCTACTGTGACCTGGCGTGTCAGTGGCCGAGTGATTAGATCACTCAACTCAGAATCGAGAGATTCCAAGTTCGAATCCTGTATGATGCTACCCATGTTGAGTCCTCGGGAAAACTTTTTACACATTTTTTCCTCACACGACTCAGGTGTGAAAGAGTACCCAACTACGAAAAGAGAAACATATTGTCGTTGTGTTTGTATGACGAGCCTAACATGCTGCTCTACTGTATGCTCCCATAGGAGTTGAGAAGGATATTGAATGTTACAGCTTGCTGGGGGTTAAATGATGTAAAGTCTGTGAGCCTGTACTTGTACGGGGATACAGGACTATGAAAACTCATCTTTATCTTTACCCATTTGTACACCAGGAGGCAAGATGGGTGAGTGATTAGGACAGTGGACTCTCATGGCGAATGTCATGGGTTCGAATCATATCCCAGACACCTGGTTTTTCTTGAGCAAAAAACTTTACTCTGATTGACTCACTCAACCCAGGTGTAGAAACAGTTGGGGAAGTAATCTACGATAGACTAGCGTCCTATCCAGAAGTGTGGCATTGTCACTCTATCAGCTTCACTCCACAGAAACCGGGATAAACACTGGCTCTACGGACCTCATGGGACTTAAGGACTTTCCTTTTTTTTTCATTTATGCACTTGGGTCAAATCAAGGGAAACAAGGGAAGTAAATCTGTCTGCCTAAGTAAAACAATATAGAGCTGAAACTAGTGTCCAGGAAAACAATATAGAGCTGAAACTAGTGTCCAGGAAAACAATATAGAGCTGAAACTAGTGTCCAGGAAAACAATATAGTGCTGAAACTAGTGTCCAAACAAGCAAGACATAAAGATAGCATTTCCTTTCTCCTAGAGTGGATGATTAGGACAAAGGGGAAGCAAAAAAGTTTACTTTATTTAATCCATCAATAAATAACATAATTCTTTTCTCATTTTCACTACAGGCGAGAAGAGAAGAAAAATGAAAGTTGGTTCGATACCATGACTTCTGCTCCATCAAAAAGACGCCCTGAAGTCGCCCTCACTATCAAAGTTGACAAGTTCTCATAGCAAAGCTGCAATAATTATGTTTTAAACTTGTCTTACAGTGGTCTCTGCCTACAAACTTGATCCTTGAGGATTAGGCTTACCAAGTTCTTAGACAAATTTTTTTTTAAAGGCCCATTACTTTTTCATGTTATCATTAGCATCCTGCTGTTCAAAGTAGCCAGTCTCGCCCCACAGCTTGAGAGAATGTTGATGGAGTTTTTTTGGGGTTTTTTATTGCGATTTGTTTGTTTGTCTGATTTTGCATTTTAGCTACTATCTTTCAGTTATGGTAATTTTTTACATTTTTAAAAATTGATTGCATTGGATTTAGTGGAATCTGGTTTTTTGGGGGTATATTTTTCTCCACATTAAGTCACTTTGGCTTGTTATAGATGGTTTTTTTTTGTTTCCGTTTTTTTATAGGGTTTTTATTTCTCCTTAATGAGCAACAGCACATAAAGTTAACGGAATGACAGCGTATATGAATGAGAGGAGAGGTTGTGTTTGCAGTCAATTTGATCCAGTGATTGGCTTGTTGCATGTATGACAAACCAATCGGACGTGGGCAAAAAGGAGGCAAAGAGGGTGGGTCTTTGTTGTTATAAACAACCTATAGGGCAATACAATTGCGTACCCAGTGCCTATTATCCAGGTAGATGGATTGTCAAATGTGATAGACAATGGACAAGTGAACAAATAAGCACTGCCAGGGTCTTTGAATTATTAACAGTGTGTTGTCTGATGTTGGATCAGGACTGGTTTTTTTGGGTTGATTATTGACCCTGACTTGGTTCTTGCTGGGATACATTTATATATAGTAAATTATTTTGTTGAAAAGAATAACAAGTCCTCAGGCATAGCAGGATCTTAAGGGGCCAAGTTTTTAGGCGCAGACCACTGTACTGTTGTTTGTTTTTGTTGATGTGCCTCTTATTCGTAATTGTTGAGAGACGATTGTGCCACATATTTCTTATTCTAAATTTGTTACAAGATTGTCACTGTTCCAGACCATTTTGAACATCCATGGTCACAATTTATAAGTGGTCACTTCCTCTGGATGTGTTACAGTCAAGGATAAGAGGATTTGATGCCAATTTCAGGATTTGAAAATGTTATTTATGAGAAACCAAGTTGTTATTTTATTCATGTGAAAATTTGATGGCAGCCTTGCTAATAATTTTTGGCATTTTTAATATATTATGCCTAAGGAAATGATATTGCACAATTGCTAAGGTTACGATTGTTACAGTATAGTTTTGATGACGCCAAAAAAATAAATGACTGATAATGCTATCACTTTATTTGATTTATCTTTTTTTGTGGTATTTTTAATATTTGAAAATTGTATCATGTTGATACACAAATATATGCTTTTAAAGGGATTGAATTTATGAATAAAATGAATTGATTAAATTATTAATTCAGGAACTCTTGATTTGTGTTTGTATTCCTCAGGGTTTTTTTCTTTTTGTATCCATACTTAATGTACGCAAGGCATTTTTTTCTCTCTCTAGGGGATGCAGTTGATTGGTACCTTTGCCTTTGGTTAGGTCCTCTATTTTTTTCTTCTCATTCTTCTACCTCGGCCTGTTGTCTTACTGTCATATAATTGTATTATGCTTCTCTTCTAACCATAGACAAACAAATATAGAATTTTTAAAAAAAAATAATGATAAATTAATTCCCTTTATAAATCCCAGAGGGTAATTGGTCTTTTGGGTCCATTCCCAAGGTAGACCCGAATAACCCAGGCGTTAGCCGCAATGCTGCAGCGCAAAGGGGAATCAAGGTCTAGGGGGGAAAAAAATCAGGATTTGAAGCTGTGACCTTTCGAATCAAAGGCGAGTGACTTATCCACTGCGCCACCAGCTCACCCATATGTGAATCCAATGATCCACCGCCGGGAAATTCAGAGGTGTTTTTAAAGAAAGTTATAAGAGGAAATGGACGTTGCAGGTTTCAAAACCTAGGCTCTCCTGACAAGAGTCAAGCTATACTACCTCTGTGCTACTAGATTACTATTGATATTCTGTGAGAATGGAAATGAGAACAATATACATGATAGAAATATGCATTTTTCTACTCTATACCACTGCAAGCCAGACTTGGTTTAACAATTCCATCTTGGTTGCTTGCAATAATTGGGAACCATAAATACTGGCACTGGCTGGCAGCAATGTGGATTCGAACCCACTACTTTTTTATTTTAGAGTCCAATGGCCAACGCCTCGACAAGGATGCCCCCTTACTTTCAGTCAATATATGTGAAACAACAGGGGAACACATATGATTTAATAAAAATTGGCTATGCGCATCCCACATTAATTAATGAATTAGAAAATATGATAAATATAGTGGAGTATGGTCTACTTGACATAAAACGTACACAACGCCTTGAAAACTGGTGTTGTATTGATATCTATATCTTGTTCATTCACAAGAATGACAAACCCTACTTTAGGAGTACATACTAGGCTCGTCATACTAACATTCTGACAATATTATTTCTTTGCCTGTAGTTGGGTACGCATTTTCACATGAGTCACGTGAGAAAATATGTATAAGTAGTATTCCCCAAGGATTCACCGTCGAGAACTCGAACATCGACGCCACAATATCATGAAAGAGAGAAGAGAGAGAGGGGGGGGGGGAGAGTTTGTCACACGGCCGGAATTGACACACCCCACCTAACACTTTGTACCGTACGCCTGGTGCAATTCAAGATTCTGCAAAACTTGACAGTGGGGGGCCGGCAGGGGGGGTGGGGGTGGGGGGGGGGGTGGTAGCCGAGATATTCAGACACTACTCCCCAATTGACGCAGCTGGTGTGGGTTTGCGTCTTGCGTTCTGCATGGCGTTATTTGTTGTTTTTATGCTGATGATTTTATGCTTCGTTTTGCTTCACTCTACACAGTTGGAGTTGGAGAAATGAGTACCAGCTAACAGCTAAGGAAGTAATATGCGATAGATCAGCCTCCTCTCCAGGATGTGATGAATCGTTTGTCCTTTTCGCGCTAGGTAGCCGGGATACGCTTCAGTCCTGTCGACCAAAAGTTTCAACGTGACTTACTTTACACGAATTGATTAGTCAACACCCAGCATTGAGTGTGGGGTTTACTTTACACTTACTAAGTAGAAACTATTCTACTTGTCCCAACTAAGTTGGTCACTCATATCGTTTAGCAGGTCAGTCGAGACCAGGTCCCGGGGTGTGGCCGCTGTAATAAGTACAGCTACTTGGAGCCAGACATGAGCTAGGTAATGCAGTGTGGACCAGTGGCTTCAAACCATCCAGTAAGGATGCGACTGTTTTCCACCAAAGGGACGATCACTCCTGCATGCCTGACACCCCAATGCCCAAGAGGGACAACTTAAACGATGAAAAGTAGTATATAAATGTGAGTTCAACAGGAACAAGATCCGATCCAAAAGGGATAACAAGGTTGCTTGCCCATAAAAGGACAAATACAATAATTAATGATGATGAGGCTTACTGATAAGGCTCCTCATCCTAGCCAAGGCAGCACGAAAAGAGGCAGACTCCGATTTTGGTCTACGGCGTTTACTCTGTTCAGGGATACAGATAGGCAGAAGCGTCCGTAGACCTAGACGCTGGTGTAGGCGTAGTGCTAGGCGCATTAGAAATGTTCCTTGTCCTGGTTTGGTTCTTGATTTGACTGTATGCTGCTAGTTTTCCTGCAATCTCCTCAAGAGAGTAAACGACTGGAATGACAAGTCTTTTCTAAGTCGAAGCGGACCCTTTTACAATTTTCAGCTGAGTCTTTGTTTTGCTTGAATGGAATGTCTTTTTTTAGTCAGTATCGCCGACC
Organism: Dirona albolineata; assembly: GCA_031763155.1. Classification (NCBI taxonomy): domain Eukaryota; kingdom Metazoa; phylum Mollusca; class Gastropoda; order Nudibranchia; family Dironidae; genus Dirona; species Dirona albolineata. Next base: position 3,173 of record JARFNW010141751.1, on the reverse strand, counting down.
CGACCAAGAATAGATCCGAATTCTTCTTGGTACTGGCCTCTTTCTTGTCACCGTCTCCAGCCATTTCAAAAACAGGTCGTGTCGGCACAATCTTGTTCCTTCTCTTCTTTAGGGAACGAAACGAAACGCTTTGCTTGAATTGGTTTCACGCTGTGAAGTGGTAGATTTGAATTGAATATCGTTCGGTAAAATCGCTGTGTAAATCGCTGTGGTGTACTCTGGGTAACACGAAAGAGTTTTTTGGCCCAAAGTTGTCGTTAGCGCAATAATGCGCGTACGTCTCATATTTTACAATAATGACCGCTTAAGACCAGTCTACGTAAGACACAAAATCTTGGTTCTGGAGGCACCGGGATCTCAGACGGATTTAGTTTTAGTTTTAGATTACTAAGTAATATATACTATGTTACCGGTACATCTGTTGTTGATACAATGCAGATTCTGATAGTAAGATAAGATGGGATAAAATGCATCTATATGACGTAGATATCTTAATTACCAGGAACAAAACATTGGTTGTTTTACACTTGAAGCTATACCATCATCTTTGTTTTACCATCCAGTCACCACACCCACTCCATTGTTGTTATGCATTGTCTGAATTTCTGATGTTTCCGTTCATTTTCATTTTAATCTGTTCCCTATTGGTCATTGTAAAGTCTTATCAAAGAGCAGCAACCATGTAATGTGTTAGTTCCCTTCTCAGTACATTCACCTTTATTTGCCTAGGTGGCAGCTCTCAGTTGTCCTATAACTGAATAGTAACCCCTAAGGTAACAACAAAGTGTTTAATGGAAAAATGTATGGACCTCATGGTTCATTGTTGTCCAATTAACTTGTAAAGGTATTTGTAAGTAATGGGTTCATCGCCTGCTCGTCTTTAATTCCTGATGCAGTCTTTCTAGCCTTGTGTTAGGTGATGAGTTAAGTGTAATTGACATTTGGATTTACTTCCATTTGTAATGTGAACCCTTCAGAGCTTGACATATGGCTGACCCCGATACTGCATATTGCGGTATATAGGGGACTCGATAAACAAACAACAAACATTCACCTTTATCCAATCCAATCTAATCCAATACTGTCACAGCTTCATTTCTGAAGGTGAACGCGACATTGTGTAGCAGTAGGGGTGGATTGACTTGTGTCTAGAAGCGTGAGATACCGATGGTTTTGATTCTGTTTCAAAGGCCGTGATGTTATGACCTTGATTGTGTCAATCTGCTTTCCTACCAGGCAAACATCATCAACAACAACATCACCAACACAACAACAACTCATCAACAACAACATAACAACAACATGACAACAACAACAACAACAACAACAACAACAACAACAATTATACTAATTTAGGAAGCAATCTATTTGCCTCCTCAGTGTTCTACTAACTACTGATTCCACAAACTACATAATAATAATAATATATAATGAAAACTGAAAACCAGGAAAGGGGAGATAATTAATTGCGTCGACGTCAAATAGAACAAACCAATACAAATTGCTGGTTGTTTCCCTTGCTTTGTAACTCTCTGTCACCAAAATGGATTAATTCCCAAGGTGTGCGTGACTGCCTTGCTTCATGTCCTGCCCAGCGTGTATGTAACCCTGTACCTGTTAGTCCCAGTGTACGTGGCCTTCTGCCTTTAGCACAAATACTGAAGATATGAAAAAAGGGAAAAGGGGGGGGGGCCTTTCGATCTCGGCAGGAGAACGACAACAACAACGACGAAAACGACGATGACGACAACTACAACAGCAAAACGAACAACCTGACACACACGTTTTCATGCGTATTACTCCAAACTCCAAACTCATGACATTTTAAATAATTTTCTTCCTGACATGACAGATGCTATCTTGTTCAATTCTTGAATCAAAAGCTACTATTTTTTTATATGGTGAATGTTAAAACCAAAGCACTGATGTATTAGGCAACAAGGAATGTGTGCCAAGCAGTGGCCGTTATCAAATGTGAAATCAGTGTATGGGAGATAATAAAACATGAAGCTTGTAAAGTAAACCAATTCATTGTTATCTCCCTTGCTTGGTTAATTCAGTTTATAAAAATTGACATCCAGGTTCTTTTATCACATAATATAATAATAATATCACAGTAAGGCTTGAAACGAACGAAAAATGTTTTTTCTTTAAAATGATACTCAGAAATGACAGTAATAACAACAATAGACAACAACAACAACAAAAATCATCATCATCATCATCGTCGTCATCATCATCATCATCAACATAAAAATCATCATCATCATCATCATCATCGTCGTCATCATCATCATCATCAACATAAAAATCATCATCATCATCATCATCATTATCATCATCATCATCATCATCATCATCGTCATCGTCGTCGTCGTCGTCGTCATCATCATCATCAGCAGCATCTCTGTCGCTGCTTCCAAAACTGTCTTGAGAATGAGAAAATTGCTTTTATCCACATCAGACAGCTCTCCCGCACGCATTCCAGTCCTATTCTTGCGTTGTCTTCACATTTTTGTTTGTCTTTGTTTGTTAGTCTTCAGTTTTTAAGTCTGTCTCTCCTCGTTTCCAATTATTTGGGCTTTTGTGCCTGATTTGGTTTGTTTATTTGTCTTTAATTTTGTTGAAATGTATTTACTCTATCCAAAACAAACAAAAAATACTCAACAACTAAACCAATACAACAGACCCCTAACATTTTCTGGGTGCTGGTGTTTTTCTTCTTTTCTTTTTCTTTTGGTGAGTGGGGGCAATGGTGGTGGGGCAAGGGGGTGGGGGGTGGGGGCGTATTCCTCACGTCTCAGATGGCCGAAGTATTGGAACTCTCTTTTCTTTATTGTGTTTGTGTTAAAATTAGTCGCCTGCTGTTGATCTGTGGTTGGTTGGTTGGCGGATGATGTGGGGGAAAATCCCTTCCGCCATTTTTGTCCTTGCGTCTGACGCTCCATTCAATCTGTCGTCTCACTAATTAAGTGTGTCGGCGGTCTGTTCATCGGCTTGCATGCCGTCAAATTAGTGCTTCTGTTCTTCTCTAGTTTTTAAAAAAGCCTCTAAAACAACAAAATGTTATCCCCGGCAATTTGGAATTGACTTATTATGTTGACAGAGAGAGAGAGAGAGAGAGAGAGAGAGAGAGAGAGAGAGAGAGAGAGAGAGAGAGAGAGAGAGAGAGA
>JARFNW010141740.1:0-10306 GCA_031763155.1 Dirona albolineata | reverse complement strand
TCCCTGATTTCTCTTGGCAATTGGTTCCAAGTTTTTGGTCCGAATACCTCAAAAGACCTATCACCATACGTTTTTAGAGATGGGAGTTGAGTCATAGTTTCAGATATCACCCATTTGTTTTTTACATCATCCAATTATATTTCCAGACTAACAACAGGGCCGCTACTGGTGAAGAAATTCCCAGCTGTGTTATCCTTTCTTCAAGACTCCAGTATGGATTGCCTGATGATGCTGTGGTGTACTGTAACTTCAATCAGCTCTACAAAATCGACCCTGCCACCCTGGAGATGTGGGTATGTACCAATGTAAACAACTGGTTTCACAACAGAGGATGGGCAAACTTTTTTTTAGACACGAGGGTCACACCGGTGTGTTATAATTATAAGTACGTTTGACTGATTGGTTATACAATGGAGGAGGGGGTAGGGTTGAACTGAGACAGATAGGAAATAGTTTGTGGTGTTGGTGGTGTAATGCTCCTCGGGGAGTTGAGGTCTTTGAATGACATGCTTGGGAATAAATGAGTTAAGGTGTAAAGTCTTTTGTGTTAATGAGTGTAAAAAAATAATTTTTAATTATATAACGTGTTTATTTTGCAGTGCGAGATCTTGAAGCAAGTTCCGAACAGTGTATTATGGTTGCTGAGATTTCCTGCTGTTGGAGAGCCTAATATTACACAGGCTGCACAAAACTTTGGACTTGCATCTGGAAGAATTATCTTTTCAAATGTTGCGCCAAAGGTATTTTCAGAATTTTTTCCACTGGACACAGGTTTTTTAAAATTCAAAATTTGTTTTCAGTTACAATTTTTTCTATTCAATTATTTATACGAGAAAATCATGGAAGTATTTTTTCTTCCTCTGGATTTGTTTTTATATATATGTGTGCACTTTTTATAAGGATGATACAGATTTTTCTTTTTAAATGTGTGGCTTAAGAAAGAGTTTGAATTATCAATGCCTCATGGTTTTTGTTTATATATTTTTGATAACAGGAAGAACACGTGCGAAGAGGTCAACTTGCAGATATTTGTTTAGACACTCCTTTGTGTAATGGCCATACGACTGGAATGGATGTTTTATGGGCGGGAACTCCAATGGTAACATTTCCCGGTGAGTTTGTTCAAGTGTTCATTTCTACAATCTTTGCATTTATAAACTAGAGATTTCAAAAGTCACAAGGCCTTAATATTCATAGCTTGTCAAAATTATTTTAGAATGGTAGATTTCTTAGGTAGGCCTAACCAGATTATATCACTCGACTTTTCATGCCCTTGCATTTTTTTACATTGAAAATGATGTATTCCACTTTGAATAAGTAATTCTGCAACTCGAAAATTTTAATCACTTCCTTAGGAGCCTATCATCTTGACCTTACAGCTGAAACGCTGGCGTCACGGGTAGCATCGAGTCAGCTTCATTCTCTCGGCTGTCCGGAACTTGTAGCGGACACGAGGGAAGATTACATAAGCATTGCTGCCAAGCTTGGATCTGACCCTGTCTAGTAAGTGTTTTGTTGATCAAATTGTCTTTAAGAATTGTCACTTTTGCTGTCAAATGTGGGTGGCTGTCAAATGTGGGTGGATCTTGTATGGAAGGATGATAATAAACAGTTGGAAAATGTGGTGGGGGGGGGGTGATTAGTGCTAGAAATGAGATAGTGAACTTGAATTTTAAAGGAATCACAAGACACTAGGAATTTAATCTGGTCTGTAGCAATATCACTGGTTGGCTGGGTCACTGAACTATCTATGGGGAGTGGCGGATTAGTCCAGAGGTAGTGGGCTGTTTTCTGTTTACGGTGAGGCGGAGTTACCGTGGCAGGCATGGGTTCGATTCCCCCGGTCGACAGAAATCTTTTTTCTATTTTCTGTTATCTCTCACTGGCACTGTGACATTATCCCACTATCATTCTGTCTGCTAGACTATTCAGTGCCTGCTCCCTCTTCATTTATTCTTATAATGTTAGCAAGTGGGATAAAAGAAAACAGTAAAGTGCTATCCACCTTTTAAGTTGAGCTAAGAGCCTGTTCAACAGGGTAAAGCGCTATTGAAATGCTATGTATTATTATTATTATTATTATTATTATTATTATTATTATTATTATTATTATTATTGATGTGCCTGTGCACTATCAGAAATTGCAGATGAAATAATCCAACCACAATATGTGTGGATCTTTGGTGGTGAAACATATTTTTGTTTCAAGTTCCACAGAAATTCCTTGCATACAGTGAAAAAAAAAGGTTCACACTGATGCCACCACATTTTTATTTTGATCTGGCCAAATACTCTATGACAGTCTATTACATATTCTAAGTATTTAATTACTACTACTGATGTTGTTATGCCTTTTCAAAATCACATGTCAGCGAGATTTCAGTGGTTTTCAACATTTTGAATTGAGAGCCCTGAGCCAGTTCCAACTTATGTAGGTTAATATTAAATATGATCTTTTCAACTGTTTTCTTTTTTTCTCTTCTCAGTTTGGAAGGCATGAAAGCAAAAGTGTGGAAAGCAAGAACATCTAGTCCACTTTTCAACACTCAAATTTATGCCCAGAACCTAGAGGATGTCTTTGAGAAGATGTGGAGTCGCTATGAGCAAGGTTTAGAACCAGACCATTTGACCGACTGCTTGGATTCAAGTAACAAAATTGGAATGAAGTCTCTAACAAATGGCAATGCTTAGGATACGCAATGTTTAGTGTGTATGGATAATGGGAATGTGATGTGAATAGAATACATGAAAATTGAAGATAGTCTTGATATTTATGTCTTATGATAAGGATTAGATTCAAGTTATTATTATTATTTTTTTTGTAGAAGACTGATTTGCTTGGTGATTGATAATGTCAAGTTGAGTCTTTTCTTCTGTATTGATCTGGCAGAGTAAATGTTTATGTTGCATCACACTCAACAAGACACATTTTAACTTATAAAAGATATCCCATTTCATTCCTAGAATCTGATGTAAATTGAGTGCGATTATTGAATAATTTCATGTTGACTGTGTTACTGTTTGTACATATTAAGCGATTGTACATTTTATTAAGCTATCTGGGAATTTCCCTTTCAGTCGTTACGTTACAAAGAATGCTTTATTATATGAGATGTAAATGAAAACTTGGGGAGGTCAGTTATATGTTTGGGATACGTTGCACAGGAAATACTGTTGTACAAATGATTTCATTATTTATGCATATGATCAGTTTTCAATCTTTTTGGGGTACCCAAAGATTCCTCTACAAAATATAATGATGTAAACTGATGAAGTCCAGATGCTAACCTTTTTTGTAGTTTTAGCATTTGTAGTGTATGGTGTGTAATTTTATGCTTCTAAAAAGAAGGGCCTTAGCACCTACTGGGTCTTTCAAAAGACTTCATTAAATGATTATTTATAATTCCTCTCATATCATTTTCACCTCATTTTTGTTGTAATGGCACTGTTGTGAATAAGGCATTATGCTGTCTGTGCACCCCACTGTTTTAAAAGCAACTTCTGAAAGTACAACAAATATGTTGTTGAGACCAGATGATATTTATTTTGATTTGGTGTCTTTTTGTAAATATTTTGTCTTGCTCTCAATTGTCAGTAAATGAATGATTGCACTTTTAAATGTGTATCTACATTATTATTTTATAATGGACTGGAGCTACAATTTTCTTTGCGTCTGTGTATTGCACAACCTTTATCATTTTGTTCAAATTTAAAGGTACTTTTATTCTGGGTTGGAAGATATATGCAATTATTTAATATTAATTTCATGTAATTAGTTTCCTTTGTGCTTAAAGTATTGTGATTTTGATTTTCGTGGGGTTTTTTCCATTTGATTTGTGAAAGTATGTACTCCTGATATGAAATAAATATAAACAGTATTGAGAAATAAGTTAATGTTCTGGTTTCTGCTTTCATAAAAATTACAGCAGTATGACCTTCACACAATGTGCTGCCATTTTCAAATTGGTGGCTTTCTGCCCCCCAGTGTAATGGGGTGTTGCTCTGGTTTGGACTGTTGAGCAAGCCATGGTGTGAAGTTGATGCCTTTCTGATGTGAAAAGCCGTGTTAGTGTTAAAATATTCTCAGGAATGTCTTGACAAGTGAAAGTAAAAAAGATAAAAATGACACACAGACAGGATGTTGGCAACAAAGGGGACAGTGTTAAAGTTAACATTTCCTGCCACTCGCTATATTATATAAACTACCCTGTTCACCATTCGTGGGCCTTTTTTGACCCAGTGACTTACAAAACAAATCTTCTTTGAGTGTCACTGGGTCAAAAGAGACCCACATGTGACGAATGGGGGTGTACAAAATAAATCTCTCTTTGCGCGTCAGTGGGTCAAACATCCACAAATGAATAAGCATTAAAAAAATGTTTTTGAGAAAACTGGGAAATCATCACACAGTGGTCGAAATATGATCGAAACAAGCATATTTGAAGAGTGCTTTTCCAAAACTGGCTAAGTCATTATTTTCTATTTTTCAGAAATTGAGAAAAGCTTCTCATTTATTACTATCACTGATACTGATAGTCTTTGAAGAAGATTTTAAACAGTTTTAGTACCGATTTACTGAATTTTGGGGTACCAGTATTTTAGTACATAGCTCTGATATTGCTTTAATACCAGGGTAACATAACTAAAAAAAAGTAAAAAACCGACAGCGAGTTTTGGAAAAGCACTCTTAATTTAGAGTTTCAAGAGGCTATTTATCTATTCAAAGAGGCAGTGATTGGATGTGTACATGGGGTAGGTCAGTTAGACCCACAAGTGGCGGTAAAGGTGAAGTACAGCAGAGCTGTGAAATAATGAAAAGTGAGGGAGGTTAGCAATATATATTGTTACTCCTGAAGGCTAAGGACTCGAATAACCATGCAGTGGGCTCATCATCTGCTCATCTTTAAAATTCATGATGCAGTCTTTCTTGTTCTTGCCATGTGTTAGGTGATGAGTGGTGCAAGTCCTCATTGACATTTGGATTTACTTTCACTTCCACTTGTCATGTGCACCCTTCAGAGCTTGACCCATGGCTGGCCCCTACACTGATTTTTGTGGGACTCGATAAACAAGAACAGTAATATAAATGATGACTTGTATCTCTGAAAATCAGTCTCACTGGCTTGCTCAGATGTCCTTGTCGTTAAGTCAAGTCTCCAAGTGAAGTGAGGAGAAAATGAGATAGATTCATACTCACTATATCATCTGGACTCACGTAGTCAACAAATTATAACACATCAATATATAATATAAATAAAGATGAGTTTCTAATCTGTATCCCCCTACCAGTCTGACACTGACACCATTTACTAAATATTAACTAATGACTAATGACTTGATGTCCAGGATTCAAACCAGGGATATCATCATCATAATCTCAAGTACAGTAGGCTTACCCTAAAATGAAACCGAACTTTGCTAAATCACATATCCCTGGTGGTAAGCCAAAATCACCAATAGTGGCAATAGTCAGAGTCACAGCCTTTGAGTCACATTCACATTGCCACAGGTTTTTGGCCCTAATACTCCTATTAATATACATTCTGCCTGATTGCAACCCGACTTCATAGAACATCTAAAAAATGACATGCTTTGCAAAAAAAAATCTGTATACTTATAATGATAAACTGAAAATGGTAGGTACCTTGGTGGACTTGCCTACACTACTTCGACAAGACTCAGAATCCAATAATGGTGATGATAGACAAACAGCAGTATCTACTGTTTATTCATCAGTTTCCGTATAATTTCAAGCTTTGCTTTACTTGGAAATAATATGGCCCACTTAAAAACATGAAGAAAAAAGCAAGACATGAGTAAAAGAAAAAAAAAGGAAGGCTTGAAAAAATAGTGAAATTAGGTCACTAACAACACAATAAAGGAAATTATCCACGAAAAAAGTGAAATAGCATTGTAGTATTCCAATTCCAGCTTCCATGTTTGACACAGAATTTTTTTTACACTTGTCGAATTTTGACAACGTAAGGGTTAACTTAAAAACTTGATGCAGGCAAACCAACACACCCACACAAAACAAAAACCCAAAACAAACAAATGACATTTGGCTTAATTACTTTTATTTCATTCATGGCACCATGGAGAGGTTCTAGTTCTGTCACCAAGTGGAAACCACACTGTAGTAACTACGGTACCCTTAAACTTACGAGGATATAATAATATAGTTAAAGCAGTACAAGTACAAGGATCAGTTGAAGAGAACGTCATGCATGTCGTAAAGTATCCTTGACCGCCAGATATCGACTTGCAACACAGCGTTACACATGAAATGGTCATAATGAGGCTGTTTTGTTTACAATTGGACTGCCTTTCAAACACAATCTGACAATCTAAATCTTGTTCCTCAGAACATTTTTTATATTTTTGCAAAATGGTACTGATTTTACAAACTGAAATAATGATGGTTAATGAAGAATCAACCATTCTTCCAATCGAGCTCCTATTTTTGTTTTATTACTGTTGTTATCCAAACTGCTTGATAGAGTAAAGCATTGTAATTGCAGGGCAACCTTCATGCCGGGCCTTAGGCTTGGACAGCGTTCAGTTCTGGCATAAAGCGCCATCAAGCAAACCAATTTTTTTCTGTAACCTTGGTGTTTAATCCCCATCAGGAATGAAAACAACTGGGGGGACATTGCCAGTGCCACCTTATCTTTCAATTTCAATAAACATTTTTGGCAAATCACTAAATTGTTCACTTCCTCTAATCTTGCAAAGTTCTTGGTTCTCAGCTCTGACTGTTCTATTGCCTTCTTATGACAATCCTTGAACCTCCAAATTGCCAGTGATGTAGGCAATGAACGCTTGCAAGAATCCAAGACCTTCCCCATTCATGGAACTAAAAAATAGACAAAAAGTAAAATAAAAAATAAAATAAAATGGTAATCCATATTAATAGTAACCAAATCACAATAATTTGGTAAATTCAACAAACATTTTGTTAATAATGAAGTTTACAAAAAAATAAATCATTACCGCTTTAAAATGGTGATTACAAATAGATAAAAATTGTATTCTCAAATGCAATAGTACATATCTTCATATTCTCAATTGACATTAATGTCCTGATATAGAAAAAGAGGAAAAAATTTTTTTCTTTCTTTCTTTCTTTATCATTTCCTTTCTTTCGGTGTAAGGTTAAGTACGGACAAACTTTCGCCATTGATCTCTATCCAGAGTCTTCCTCTTTGCATCCAAATTCCTACACCCTCTCTTTTCTATCACCTCTCATATTATTTCTTGCCATGCCAAGTAATAATATGACAGTAGAAAAGTATTTTTTTATAATCTTTGTGATCAAACATTTTAGATTTTTGACACCAATCAAGTAGAAAACCAAACCCCTCAACATTTTCATGATTGAATTGAAATTCATATAGCGAGAACAAACAAAAATAAATCTTATATCAATGATTATCAATTGATTTATCAAAATATTGATATGTAGCTATAATATACGTATGTACAAATGGCCTTTTAGTGAAGCAGGTGTTGACAATGGCGTTAAACTATAGGTTGTTTTTTTTTATAAGTGACAGAGTCTTGATGTTTGCCCAGGTGGCAGCTCTCAGTTGTCTTACAAAATAACTGAATAGCTAGTAACCACCAGGGTAACAGCAAAGTGTTTACTAGTAGAATGTATAGACCTCATGGTACACATTGTTGTCCAATTTACTGGTAAAGGTATTGGGATGCAGCAGGCTCATCTCCTGCTCATCTTTAATTCCTGATGCAGAGTCTTTCTAGCCATGTGTTAGGTGATGAGTGGTTTAAGTCCTCATTGACATTTGGACTTACTTCCATTTGTCATGTGCACCCTTCAGAGCTTGACATATGGCTGGCCCCTACACTGCTTATTGCGGTATAAAGGGGATTCGATAAACAACAACAAACAATAGTCTTGATGTGCAATGTTATCTTTCTTTCTTTATGCCTCCCGATGTCAGATTACAGCCTTATCAAAGTCTCTTTATATTTGCTTGACCAACCTGACTAGGAAGGGTTGAGGAAAACAACTGACGGCATTGACATCTTCTTTGAACTTCATCACAGTCAAAACGTTACGTAGCAATTTGGAAGGATGCGCCTTGTCAATTTTAGTCATAACAATCTGCAGAGTGCAAAAGAATTCAGTTTGTGTGAAGGAAATTTAATCTGAATAAAGAGTAAAATAATACAAGCAGGCTGTCATCATCAGCTAAATCTCACAAATTACACATATGTGGCGTTGGTGGCCAAGTGGTTAGGATGTTGGCTTCAAGATTGTGATATCCCGCACTCAAATCCTGGCTGAAGCTACCAATGTTGAGTCCTTGGGAAGGCTCTTTACACATATTTTCCTCACTCGACTCCGGTAAGAATGAGTACCCAGCTACAGACAGAGAAAGATATTATCGGTGTATGTTAGTATGATGAGCCAAACAGGCTGCTCTGCTGTATGCTCCCCACAGGAGTTGAGATGGAAATTGAATGACATGGCCAGCTTGGGGATAAATGATGTTAAGTTTGTGAGCCTGTGTTTGTACAGGGATACAGACTATAAACCACATTCATAAATATCTGAGATGTATGTTCATTCTATTATTTATGGGGGCGAAATGCAATGCACTGCAACCTGGGCTATCCGGGTTCGAGCCCTGCTTCAGGCGTTTCGTAAAACAGTTGGCCACTTGTGTCAGCTGCCATAGCAAAAATTCTAAATCAAATCTGCCCTATTCACCAAATAGAGAATGTGAACTGCCTTGGGTAGTGTGAAACTCTATGTGGGTAGAGGCATGTACTCTCATCCAATGACTTATGTTGAAGAAGAAGAGGAAAAAGAATGAGGCATAGGAATAGGACAAGAAGAGGTAAAAGAAGAAGAAGAAGAAGATAAGGAAAAAAATAAAATAAAAAATAATATAAATAGACGAAAAAGAAGAGGAAGGAGAAAAACAAGAAGATAAATAATGATAATAAAAACAACAATAATAATAATAATAATAATAACCATAGTTTGTTTGTTTGTTATCTGTTCCCTTAAGTACCGCAATTAAACAGTGTAGGGACCAGCTCTGTGTCTAGCCGAGGATAGTGTACCGGGCAGAAGGCATCAAGGTAAAACGTATCCAGGTTAAGTGCAAGTCTGTGCCCAGCCAGTTCACCTGACATGATACAGAGCTGGAAAATCTATGGATCAAGATTATCAAGGCAAGCAGGGGATCAGCCCACTGTGCAATAATAAAAGTGATAATAATAATAAAAAAAGATTTAAAAAAAGAAAAAGAAGATCAATAAAGAATAGCTAAGAAATAGAACATAAATACAAATAATAATGATAAAAAGAAACAACCCCAAAGAAAAAACTTTGGGTCAATACGTACACATATAGGAAGATTTAGTTTTGAGTATCGTTTGAAATATTTTTGATCATTTCTGGTCATCCCCACAGACCCATCACACAGGACAAAAGTCATTGCACTGAAAAGGTTTAAATTGGGGGGAAAATTGAATAATACTCCTGGTATACACTCAAAAACACTTTGTCTGATAAGTTTTGGTACAACTTTAAGAATTTCCATTGACCATTTACAACTCACAGGGCAAAAGTAAAAATTTTAGTTTTGGGACCAGCAAAAACTTTCTAAGAGTTTTTGAGTGTACAACAAACATTTGAAAGGCAAGAAAATTTATAAAACATAAGTCTTGCTTTTTGAAAAAAACAAGAAAAGGCTCCCCTCTCCAATCCCACACACATACCGGATAGGGAAAATATATAAGCATAAGAATATCAAGCGCAAGTTAGAATGGGTACCATCAATGCGATTTCTTAAAAAAAACCCCCGCCAAAACAATTAGTCCAAAATGCTTGTGACTGCTGAAATCATCTTGGATTAACTCTATTTCAGAGTTAGGACTTGAGAAAACAAAACAAAACAAAAATCTCATAAAGAAACAAACAAACTATGAGACGTGTAAAATCACTTTTGACAAACGCTAGTTTTTGAATAGGTGAATTTGAAATAAAGCGTTTTCAAATATATTATCTTCTCCCACTTACAACATAAGGTGTTGTGGATTCTTCCATCATTTCGACACATGTCATTTCTTCGGAGGAAGGACCCTCATTCCCATCTATTAACATGAAAACCCTTGTCAGACTGAAAAATATAAATTCAAAGGACCAATCAATGAAAAATGGTTTTTTTTCTTCTTTTGAATCTACTTTCTTATCTTCTTCTTCTTCTTTCAGCTTGTCCCGCATTCTGCAGGGTTGCCATAATGAATGCCACATCTCCATGCATCTCGG
>JARFNW010141739.1:0-14087 GCA_031763155.1 Dirona albolineata | reverse complement strand
ATTTTTTTTTTTTTTTTTTTTTTCCCCCCCCCCCCCCCCCCCCCTTATTTTCAAACCGTGTTGTCTGTTGTCTCACCAGTAAATGTGTACCGTACCATTTTATAATCACCCTCGTCGTCAGTGTAGACATTCAGTGGTCACTTCCATCATACAATTCATCTGTTGTTGTTATCGTCGTCGTTGATGTTGTTGCCTCAATATATCATTTTACAATACATGTTTGTATATTTATGTATTCATGTATATATATATATATTATACATTTAGTCTGCAGTCATAGTCATGTCCCAAATGTGTGACCCAGGTTTACACTGCGTCTTTATTTATTTATTTATTTTACGGATACACAAGATGAAATGCAATTTGGACTAGAGTGCATCGAATCGTTGTCTCCTCGACCAGGTCTACTACTCTGCTTTTTTCCTTGCATTTGCATACTGCGCATTAAATCCTATATTGCATCCCTTGCGAAAATTGTGCATAAAAATTGTGGGAAGGCTTGAAAGAAAAAAAAGAAGATTATCTATATAATTGTTTTTTAAAACTACTCGAATCTCTGCTCTCAATTTGACAATAACAAGCGTCTTGGGTTTGAGTTTGATTCTAATTTGGAATTTTTATATTGAAGTGATTTGGCTGGTGTGCCATCGGTGAATATTATTATTCTTATTTTGTCCTCAAATGTGTGCGTGTGATTTGATCCCTTCTTTTCTCTATTTTTTCATTCATATGAATTTGGCTCATCTTTTTCTTTTACTTTTTTTTTGTTTGATGCACCCTTTCGACATTTTGATTTTTAGTGTGAGAAAATAACACCTTCAGAATTGATCTTTAGTCACTGCAGGGTTTCCAAAACAGTCTTTAAAAACATTATATTTTCACTTTTTTTTCCATTTCTTTTTTGTTTGTCTAGATTTTTATTTTTTATAATTCTAGAATAATACTGGAAGCACTTTACTACCAACTGTCGATAACTTTAGCAGATTTATGTCACTTCATTTTATCTATTTATTACTTGTATATTTATATATTTATTTATTTATGTACATATTTATTGCTTGATAGTCAGTAACCAATGCTAAACTACTTCTATAGAATTGAAAAAAACTCAACACCTTTTGAAGTATCCAATAGTTTTATATTTCTTTTCGTTTGCTTTAATACTTCAATATTTTTCAAACACCAGTATTGCCAACAATGTGATTTTAAGCTTTTACTACATACTGATGACATAAAAGTAAAATATTCATAAATGATACTCATGACACCCCATATTGAACGGCAGCTCTCCTGAACGAAGTGTCCAACCTGAACCAAGAGAGGCGAGAACTGGCCACCCAGCTGCAGCACCAGCTTGACCTTTCCCGCAAACGGCTGTCTGAGATGGAGGCACTGGCCGAGGAGGCGGAGCGCAAACACGAGACGGTCGTGGAGGAGAAGAACCAGGCAATGGACGACATGCACCTTCAGCTGGACAACACGGAACGCCAGCTCAAGTCCAGCAAAGCCTTCGTAGATGTAGGTTTTTAATAGGAGCAGATAAGATAAGATAAGATGAGATATATTAAGTTAATCCCTAGAGAGAAAGTATTTGTATTAGTGTTAACAAAAATATCTGTTTAAACACAACAACATGCATCTTCAGCTGGACAACGCAGAACGCCAAGTCTGAAAAGTTGCCAGACATACGTTATGTCCGGTACGTCCTCAATGGGTTAATGTACATAAAACGCCATTCTTCACTCTTTACGTAACCTATGTAACACACCATTGTAATATTTTCATGCAAGTCAGTATAGCTTCAACAGGTCATTCATATTTAAATAACCCTGCAGGACCCTTCATTTCAGATTGAAATTGACTGTATAATGTATATGGAAGCAAAATTCCATTTGGAGTGTATTTTGTCAGGAAACTTTACATCTGATATTGTTTTGATTATTCACCATCAAGTTTTTAAAACATCCTGGTATAATGTTGTGGTTTTAGTTTACTTCCTTATCCATGGGTCTCCTCTGCCTGTATCACTGTTTATGTAACCATTTCCCTTCTCTCTATCACTCATATAATTAAAACATGACTTTGTTCAAACGACCCACAATACAAACAAAACAGGAACTGATGGTGGAAAGAGAGCAGGAGAGAGAGGAGCATCAGAGGGAAATCGAGAAAATGGAAGAGACCATCGAGGGAAAAGACAGATCTGCAAGTTCTCAACAACGCATGCAGAGAGAGGTAGATATGGGTTCATATATAAAGATGGGTCTATAGATAAATTATATGTGTTCATAGATATAGTTGGGTTTATAGATAAATTATATGTGTTCATAGATATAGTTGGGTCTATAGATAAATTATATGTGTTCATATATAAAGATGGGTCTATAGATAAATTATATGTGTTCATAGATATAGTTGGGTTTATAGATAAAGATGGGTTTGTTACCCAGCAGGCTGTGTCAATCTATATCCTTCTCAACTCTCATGGGGAGCATACAGTAGAGCAGCCTGTTAGGCTCGTCATACTAACACACTTACAATATATCTTTCTCTGCATTTAGCTTAGCTAGGTGTTTATTAACACCTGGAAAAAAATGTTGAGAGTTTTTCTCAAGGATTTCTTCATAGCGGTAGCTTGCTTCAGCCAGGATTCGAACTCGGACCTCTTAGATTTTTGTGTCAAGTAGCTTAACCACTCGGCCATGATGCTGTGTATGGACTTTTTGTCTGTTTGAACAAAGGCACGAAAAATATTCTTATCGGACTGTTCATACTATTTTTCGAAGTTATAGGGAATTTATAAAATCATGGTTTGATTCAAATGATTAATAACCATATTTTAGTTATTGTATAAGTAGTATTTGTTTATGACAGTATCTCCTGCTCTTATGGTAATGATTATATGTGGGTGATCACAGTGTTATGAATTGTATTTACGTTCTTCACGATTGAATTTGTCACACCAGATTTCTGACCTGAATGAGCAACTCCAGGCTCGAATCACCACGCAGTCGACCATGCACCAACGCATTGTGGACCTGCAGAAGGTTCTGGAAGACAAGGAACTCGGCACCAACGACTTGAAGGTAATGGACTTAGATTGTACTGTTGACATTTATATTAATTAAATAAGTATTGGTGTCCATTGTGGTTTGTTTTGTCTTTAGGAAGCCACTTCCACATTTGATAGTAATAATAAGGATGAGGCTCTGTATGTCATTAAAATCCCATTACATTGATGAGAGAAAAAAGCGATAATAAGAATTTTTTTTTGAATTTATCCGAAACACCTCAGACTGAATATATTTAAGAGTATTTCAAAAGGTCTCAATGCTGAAATGTTTGAAATGAATGGACATGTTTGAAATTTTACCAGTAAAAGTTTTCAGTTGTGTGATCATTTTCTGACCATATTTTGTCTTCTATCAAGGTGTGGGTGAGTCAATTAGAAGGTGAGCTGGACCAGAAGTTCAGCGAGGAAGACCAGCTGAAAGATAGAATCTCAAAACTGGAACGTCAGTTAACGGAAAAATCTGAAAGCAACGAAGAAGAGGTTGAGACTGGAAATCAAACCGCCGTGTCACCCCGATCTGAAACAGAGGTGGAGGAGACCATGACCGCTTCTTCTCCGTCCAATGTGGTGCAAAGCATGTCTGTGGTTTCTTTGGAAGAAGAGCTGCAGAAATCAAAGGAAACTAAAGAAGTAATGCATTCCGTTGAAAGTAGATAATTATTATTGTAATTATTGTTATTATTATTATTATTATTATTATTATTATTATTATTGTTATTATCATTATTGTTATTATTATTATTATTATTATTATTATTATTGTTATTAATATTATTATTATTATTATTATTATTAATATTATTATTATTATTATTATTTATCTTTGTTATCATTAAAGAAGCTAGCTAAATACAAATGTCCCCGTTACTTCTTTCACCCAGGAGCTTGACCAGGAAAACAACACGTTGAAGCAGCAACTCCACGACCAGATGCTACAGATCTCCGGCCTCAAGAACCAGGTTGACCAGATGCGTCATTACGCTGCAGCGGACGACAGTGATGCTGCCCAGTTGAGGGAGAGGCTGGCCCAAGAAAGAGATGAGATGGAAAAGAAGGAAGCAGAGGTAAAAGAGTCTGTCATTTAATTTTATGTTGTTTGATAATCTTTAAAAAAAAGAAAAAATATTATTTGAAAGGGCGCATTTAAAAATAATAAAATCAAGTCTAGTGATTAAAGCTTACGCTGATATGCTGATCTTGATTAAAACCATATACATAAAATAATTGGAACCATTTTAAAAAGAATAATATTGTTTTGAAAATCATTTTTTAAAGCATTATTGTCGGTAGAAAGAAGGTGCCGCAGCTGAGAGGTTAAGAAATTGCACTAGCCTCGCCGATGATGACGGACAAAATAGACAAAATAAAGGCAGTTTTATCATATTTTTGTTTTTATTGTGATCTTTTTAATGAGTTGTCAAAATATAGCATAGGAATCTAGAGGCTAGCTGTTGCCAAAGATTTGTGTGTGCTACATTTTGTACTTAATGCTAAACCATTCATATTCTTGTTTTTTTTCCTCTCTTTTCTTTTTTTTTTCTCCTCACAATTTGTTGTCCGTGTTGAAAAGATTGCCGAGGCTGAGAGAAAGATCGAACACCTTGAGTCCATCCTCCAGACCAAACAGTTGGAGGCCGAGGACATGAACAGTAGAGTCAGCAAGATTCTGGTGATTGGGGAGGCTCAGGATGAGAACGAGAGGTTGAAGGTGAGGATGTGTGTAGGTGGTGCTTGGCTCACAATGCTGTTGGATTCTTGTCTTGTTAATAGTATGTCCTTATAATGATATGTCTTTTCTGACTCGTAAAAAAAAAAAGAAGCGTGAAAATTTACCTTTGTAATTAGGATGTAAAATGGGTATTGATGACGAAGAAGGAAAGACCAGGATAGTCAATGTGGCATTATTTTATGGTTTGTTGTTGTTGTTCCTTGTTTTAAATAATGCCCCCCCCCCCCCTCCCCTATTCTTTTCCTCAAAAGAACATTTTACCATAATTACATAAGTCTGAATTTATAGAAACTAAAAAAGGAAACTTTTAACATGATTTTTCCCTCCGTTATATAATCATATCCAGAGCGAGTTGCAAGAAATGAAAAGCCAGCTTTCTCAGATGTCGGAAATTTCCACGGCCTCGGCATCATCGTCACACCAACTGTCCATGCCGGCGGGTCTCCTGGAGGAAAAGAACGAGGAGATATCGGAACTCAAGACACGGCTTGGCTTGGTGGAGGCGGAGATTGGGGAGAAAACGGATCAGACGACAGAACACCAGGTTTGTCGTAATTCTCAAGATGCTGAATGTTTAAGATGCAGGAGGCCTTACGGTTACAGGCCCATCAGTGACGCAGTGGTCAAGGTGCTTGCCTTAGTTCGAGAGGTCGCGGGTTCAAATCTTGGTGGAAGCACTGGATTATTTCTCATTCTAGTCTACCATTGGAATAGACCCTAAAGACAATTTTCTCCCTGGGATGAATAAATTTATTTACTTCCCAAATAGCAAGGTGAAGTTGCTGGGGAAAGATTTCTATCGATCTTGTCCTATTTAACTGTCTTATTTCTTTCTTTCTTTTTTTTTTTTAAAGGAAAAGATAGTGAGCCTGCAGCAGCAGTTGAAATATCGTGATGAAGAAATCGTTGACCTTCAGGACAGTCTGGTCAGCGCTAGGCGAGGGGAAGCCTGTCTGGACATGTCGCTGCCAATGCCTGAGGACGGTGGAAGTATGCTTAACATCTCCATGACTGGCAGGGTGAGTGCAATGGGATTTCCTTGGGGAATTCCCTCTCTCGTACTTTCTCAAAGAAATTGTTTTGACCGCTTTAAGTATTATTATTCATTTGAGTTTGAGCGACTTGTGGAGAAGAATGTCGATTGATATTGATAATTTAAAAAAAAATTAATTTTTTGTTGCTTTCTTTGAGTTTTAATTTTTGATTTTTGTGACAATCAAGCATTTGTATTGTATGGCTGTTTCAAAAAATTTATTTCTTTATTTTTAAAGTGCCACATTATTAATTATATATTGCAATGAAGCTGTTTTCTCACAACATGCTTTTTTCGTATTTGTTTTACCTATTTGGAATCAATTTGATGTGCACTCGAAAATGCTTTGTCTTAAACTAGCAATTTTGTTTATTTTTAATTGCATCTCTTTTATTGCTACTACTTATGGCCTACAAGGACGATTTTAAAAGTTATTTACCTTATTTTGAAATGATTTCAAATAGCTAGGACTAACCGTTTCGAGTGTATATTTTCCCTTTATTTATTCTGCTCTATCATGTTCATTGTCTGTGTTATGTTGTTGAGCCCCATACAAGTTATTGTCTTCTTTGATCTCAATGACTGGTATTGCATTTCCATCAGCCCGTCAGAACAACTCAGAGACAAGTATGACCATGCAAAATGATTAAAAAGCACCCACCCCCACCCCCCACACAAAACAAAACCTGTTTACACATTGTGTGTCATTTTTCACATAATTTAATTTCCGTCAAGCAATCAAGTTTGTGAATATTTTTATTTTGCACCACATACATATTATTATAAAACCAGCACAATATTAATATTATGGTTTCTGGTTTCAACACTTTGATTATTTTATCGAGCACTGTGAGATTATGACTCATACCACCATTTTGTCACGATTGCCGAATCAGACACTACAAAAAAACTAAAAAACGCAATTTGTCCTGGAGACACATAATATATCCTGAAATGGTTTTGTACCAGATTCCAGATTTAATTGATAAATATTCAGAGTAGGGAGTGATTAGCTGGTTAGACTTTTCCACTAAGGAGGCAGAATGCTTACTGAAGAAAGAAAAAAAAAAGAAAAAGAAGAAAAAACAACCTGAATGCTACCCTCTTTGTGACAACGGTTGAGTTTCTGACATTGTCGATTTTTTACACAATTTGGATATAGACCATTACAAGCTGGTCAACTGGCTTAAAACTTTTGATATGTGTGTGAATGAATGTATTTAACGTATTTCCAGTACTCAGACCTGATTTATGTGTGCAATTAATTCACCATGAATTAAAAGTACAGCTGTTTCCATAATGAAAGGAAATACAAAATGCGACTTGTCCTGTTGTTACAATGTGCTTTTTATATTATTTTTTTTGTTTTTAACGTTTCTTTTGTTTTGCGATCTTCCTGATTGATGTTGTCCAGACGAGTCGATCATCCAGAGCGATCACCCCGGTTGGTACCCTGTCTTGGTCTTTGGTGCCAGTCGTTTTTAGTTGCTTGGGTTGTGTACCTTTACCCCCCCTTTTGGTTTATCCATTTATGGTTTTTTTTACAAAACGAAAAAAAAAATAATTTAAAAATGGAGTTTTATTAACCAAATCTTATCTAGGCTTATAATACATTTTTACGTTTACCGTTTTTGCTGGTTTTAAGCTGTGTATGCTGAAGCTTAACTTGTATCTACTGTATTTTCAATTTCTGCAATTTTTAAATATTTTTTATGTATTGTTTTTGGGGTTTTTTTAACCATCATTTAATCCCCTTTGTTCATGTATGCTTGGTTGACTAAATGTCTGTCTGTCCCTTTGTTGTGTATGTAGTATTTTGGTTTTTTTGTGGTTTATGTTGTGGTATTTTTATTTATTTTTTACTATATTTACAATTGTCCATAGTGGAGGGACGGGACCAAGATGTCCGGTGTCCTGTCCCGTCCGGAGCCCTGTCCCTCCACTATTTAATTTATATTTCTAATTCTCTACTAACAGTGTAATTCCTTGATTTTAAGACAACGACATAGTTTCTATAATGGATCAGTGATTGTCTATGGCTCCAGAGCTGAGCCCTTACTAAGATTAAGATTATCTTCGAATAGACATCATTAATTATAAAATGTTTCAACCCAAAGTTTTTCCAATATTTTGTATTTTTGAGTTTGAGAAATGATTAAATTTTTCTTTACGAGAAGTACAATCTATCATGCAGGTTACTGAATAGAAAGAAATGAATTGTGCTCATTAGTGGAAAAGAAAAAAGAAGATAAATAAAATCAAATAACTACAAAACCATGAGTAGGAATATATTTGAGGGGTTCCATTTCAAAACACATTAAATGCAAAAAATTGAAGATGGTGGTGTGTTACCTCCCCTCATCAATTATGAACGTGACTGTTGATGGAAAAAACATGTTTGTCAATTAAATCTTTTTTTCTTTCTTTCTTTTTTTTTTGCGTTTAATGTGTTTTGTCGGGAGAACCTTAAATTGCACCCAAACAATCAACTTTTAGACACTAATTATGTTTTCACTCATTGTGTCGTTGTCGTGACTCAGCATATGTCCTACCTTTCTCTCTCCCTACTCCCTCCCTACTCCCTCCCTACTTCCTCTCCACTTCCTCTCCCAATCTTGTTAAAAGAAGAAAAGAAATTTGTTTGTTTGCATGCAAAAAAAGTTTTTGGTTTTTTTTGGTGTTTTTTTTGTGGTTTTGTGTTTTTTTTATATGAGTGTGACATTTTTATCCTCAGATGGCATTTATGAGAAAAGTGAAGGTTGATATAAAACTCTACATTAATAATACACTAAATACATAACTCTATCTGAACTCTGTCTCTGAAATAGTTTATCCTCTCACTTTGATTTCGGCCAGCTCTGTGGTTGACTCTAAGTAATATCTGATCTCTGTCATTATAATAATAATAATCATCATCTCTCATCTCCTCAAATATAATTTCCAAGAAATATTTCTGTCTTCTGTAACTGGGGTGGATGAGACTGTCCTGTTCATTAGTTGAATTCTTAAAAACTACGGCCGTATTTGTAGTCTGACCTTGTTTTCATCATTGGATTTTGCCATGACGATCTGGCAATTAAATGAATCTTATTTTCTTAAACTGTCTTATAATACTTTTATAACATTATGTTGAAAACAAAAATAATTTTGTGAACAGAATTGTCACTTATTAAACCTAACATTCCTGGTGGCGCAGTGGCTAAGTCACTTGCCTTTGGTTAGAGAGGTCATGAGTTCAAACCCCGGTGGAAGCACTGTTTTTTTCTCTCAAGACCTTGATCCCACATTGCGGCGCTGCTCTGCGGCTGACGCCTAGGTTATTCTGGTCTACCCTCAGAATAGACCCTAAAGACAAATTTCCCCCTGGAATGAATAAAGGGAATTTTATTTTTTTTATTATTTTTTACTATTTATGATGGGAAATGGGAACGCCAATATGTAATTCTCTAGCGCTGGACATATGGGACCAATTTCACGGTCAATATGAGTAAACACCAAATTGATTTATGTATACAAAGACAATACAAGCATGTTATATTAGTGTTAAAATATATTGCAAATATACTCGTGCCTCTATCCATTTTTGGTTTGTCAAATAATGACGCTGGCTTCTATCTTAAAGTCAGATTTTATGTTCAAATTGAATAGTGTAACATTATTTCTGCACAGTGGGCTGATCCCCTGCTTGTCTTATAAACCTTGATCCTTGTCAGGCCATGCGTGTGCCATTGCTGTTAAAGGTCTTTCCTTAAAGTAGGCTAATTTGTACGGCTCAAAATTTGAACTTGCGTATGATTTGGGAACTTGGATCTTTTGTTTCACATATATTATTATTTTCAGCTATTTTATTATTTCTATCTTACATTATTTTGAAATCTGCTATTTTATCAAAATATATCAAATCCAACCTAGTGGAACAGTGTTCTATTTTTTTATTTTTGCTTTTGTCTTTAAAAATCTCTTCAATCTCATAATATTTGTTCATGATATGATTATGATATTTTATTTTGTTTTCAATACTTTGATAAAAGTGATAATCTCTCTCAACTGTTACTCTGTTGCCAGCCCTCCTATGCCTCGCGACCAGAGAAAATGAGTCGGATATTAGGTGGCCCTGTAAACTATTCTTCTCTAAGTCTGTGTCATCTCCCAGTTGTCCTGTAACTGAAGAGTAACCACTAGGGTAACAGCGAACAATTATCTGTAAAATGTACGGACCTCATGGTACATTGTCGTCCTATTTACCGATAAAGGTGTTTGGATGCAGTGGGCTCATCACCTGCTCGTCTTATATTCCTGATGCAGAGCCTTTCTAGCCATGTGTTTGGTGATGAGAGGTGTGGATAATCAGGGATAAGCACCAGCTGTGTGGGCCTCAAGGCTCTAAAGGATTTACTTTATCTACTACATATGTTGAAATAGGAGGTGAGATTGCCGAGTGGGTAATGCATTGCACTGAAACCTGGGCGACCTGGGTTTGAGTCCCACTTCAGGCATTTCGTTTTTCTCCATGGGCAAGATTATTAACACCTGATTTGCTCATTTTGACAACATGGGTGATTCCTGTTGACATTAGTTTAGGCTAATGCTTGATGGATCATCTTTATTCCTGCTTTGGAATATCTTGGCGACGGCACTCTACGGTGCTGCGCGAAGGGCTAACTGAATATATATAATATATATATGTATGTATGTATATATGTATATATATATATGTATATATATCCTGTATTTCGACTCATTTTGACTGGTTGCACGGCAATGGACGGGCTACGTATTTCTGTTTCAGAGCTTCTATGCTAAACAACGTATTAACTATTACCTTTGCAGTGGCTTGATCTTATGCATTGCTGTTGTTTGCTTATTTATTTTAGTCTTCTACAGTATCTATCCTCCAAAGCAATTTCCTATAATATTATAATAAGAAATTGTATTTTTAAATTTCAAATGATAGAAACGACTTATTGTGTGGGAAGCATTCATTGTAGGGTTACTGTTTCGTTCAATCAAAATATAAGATATTTAAGAAAAAGAGAAAGTGAAGTAAAAAAAGAAATTTTATTTGTAAAAGGTAAATATGATACAGCAGACTTGCTTCTAGTTTTATTACCAAGTCTTGCTTGAGGATTGTGATTTCATACAGAAAACTATTCTTTTTTTTTCTTTTTTTCCCCCCCAAGATAAAGATGAATATTTGTGCCCTCATTATGAAAATATGTAATGTGTCGAAGGTATTATGAAGTAGAAAAGTTTAGGTTTTAAAACAAAAAACAAAACATGTATTAGCCTTGGATATTTTCATCATGAATTGCAGGGGTTTGAGAAATGAGTTGAGTGATATTGGAGAAAGAAATCTGTTTTAACGAATTGATAATTATATTCCAATAGATAGTCAGTGACAGTCTGACCTGTTGTAATCTGACCATTCACCATGATCTTTCTCCTCACAGTCTAGTTTTGAGAATGGAATTAATGTGTAAAAAAAAGAAGATTGAAATCATCGTATGTCAGGACCCAATTATATTTTAAACCAGTTGATCATCATGTCTTTATAGCAGATTAGTTACTTTGAGTCGTAGAAATTGAATATAGTCATCCATAAAATACAAATCTCACAATTAGTCCTCAAGGATAAATTACAATTCAATAAAATTACAATTGCTAATTACGAATCACTAAAAAGCGACAATTGCCGTAGATATACGTATTATTATATTCCCTAAAATAACATTACTTGCCACGTTATCTTTCACAGACCAGCATCCAGCAGGAGTTTGAAGACACGATCGCTCAACGAGAGGGAGAAGTGCAGTTGTTGGAACAGCAATTGGTTGCATTGAGGAAAGAATTCGACCAGGCGAGCGAAGAGCTCAAAGAAACCAGTGCGAAATTGACCGAAAAGAACGAGGGTGAAGAAAAATCCAAACTAGAACTTGCGGAAAAAGATCAGGAGATTGAGAAACTGCAACAAGAACTGCTGGACATTGCGAAGAGCAACGATGAGTTAAAAGCATCGCTTGAAGATGTACAGACAGAGAAACAGAATCAAACTGACCAACAGAAGGTGAGGCTATTGGGTAGCTTGATATTAAAATTATATTATGTAATAGAATGTTCACAACTGGATCTGGATAGGATGGTATGCTGTGACCAACTAGCTGGCATTATGGCAGCGGCCCTCTTTGGATAGTTGAGAACAACCTTAATTCTCTTTGGTTTTTTAACCCTTTCATTTAAGAAATTAATTTGTTATGAATTTTGGGATTTAATTTGTGGTCTGTCTCCATCCCTTGTATATATATAATATAATATAATATAATATAATGATATACAAATATATATAAATTGCCTTTAATTTATTCTCATGGGCACTGTGTGTGTCTTTAGTCATGGGCACTGTGTGTGTCTTTCGTGTATATTTTGAATAAAGACCGTCATACCCCAAGTGGCAATAAGAGTTATTAGTTTTAACACTTTCCTGTACAATGGTGGAATACCAGAATATTCCTTGTTGTTCCATGTTTTTTTAGGTCAACAGCCAAACCCAATGTGTCTGGAACGTCGGTTAGCCGATTGGCGCCATAGTATGGCTAGACTTGCCAATCGGCACCATGATAAGGAAAAGTGTTAATGGTCTAAGGACCACTTGACAAAATCGTAGATGTAAATTTTTGTGTGTGTTGTCTCTTACGCGTGTCTCACCCCCTCCTTCACCAAATCAGATTGTTGAATCCCTGGAAGATGCCGTCCAGCAGAAGGACACTGAAATCTACCAGCTGACCCTGGAGATTGAGGAACTCAAGTCGCAAGTCGAGGAGGCTGGCCAGGCCACAGAGGCCATGGAGAAAGTCATAGAAGAGAAGGAGGCTGAGCTGACTCAGGTAATTAATCGCAACATTCTATCCATGTCCGGCTGATCTTGTTTTATGTTTTAAACCAAATAATATATGTTTTACTTTGTGTAAGAAAATAACTGATGAAAGATTTTGCAAAACAACCAAGGAGAGAAATATTTTTGGTTACCCAAAATAATGTACAATTTATTATAAAGAGATCTTTGAATTTGATTCATAACGATGTTATTGTTAAGGATGGGACATGTCGTTCAAATCTCATCAAATCATCACTTCTGGTTTATAGCGTCTGATCTTGTCACAAATGTGGTGTGCTAGTTTCTATTTAAAACAACCTTCATGAATTATTGTGCTGAACTCTTCCCAAAAAGGACAGACAAGTAAAAAAACTTGTGTTTTAAATTTTTGGACCAAGAGTTCTCTACTGCGTTGGTTTCATTGTACTTCACCACCTTTCAAATAGATCGGCAAGTTTTGCGTTTATGAATGAATTGAATGACGCTTGTTTCCTTGGTGTGATTTGATTTTGAAAATTGTTTCCAATCAGGCCCAAGAAGAGAGAGATGAAAAAAGATACCAGTTGCAGGACAAGGAGCATAAGCTTGACCAGATGATCATCCAAATGGACGGACTCCAGTCCGAGATCTCCGGTCTCACCAATTTCCAGGTAGATACTGTCCTCTCGTGGCCGATAGTTTGAGACTCTGGCTGGTTACCATGCTGAAAAATGATAATAGAACTTTAACAGCACCAACAGAAATATTAAAGTTGGTACTACTATTGTACTATTTCATTTTTCTGAACGGTAACCTGCACCCTTCCCCCTCCCCCACTACCACCACCACCACTCTCTCTCTCTCTCTCTTCCGACCGTTCACATTTTTCTGCTGTTATCTGATGGAAGAAAGATCCAAAACCTTTTTCTTTACACTTGAAGCTATACCGTTATCTTTTTTTTTCCTTTCCATTCCTGTTTTGTTGTTTGTTTTTTAAAAATCTCCTGGCAGCAGTTATGATCAGCATAAAGAATTTTTAAAAAGTTACTGGTATATTGATATTGTCCAAATCTATGCAGGTGATTATAAAACATTGGTTTTTATATATATTAAAAATGAGAAAGTATCACCGAACAAACACAAGGTAAATGACAAAATAAATAAAAAGATTATTGAGAATAACACCAAGCAACAAGAAATGACATGAATTCAAATGGAATTAAAAGACACTTTTATCGAATTTTGTCCTGTGACATTTTATGCGCATGTACCTCACATGACGCAGGCCTTTCTTCTTTGTCTTTTATGTTCTCTTAACCATGCATAATCCCCCAATTTATATGAAATATTTATGCATGAAAACTTGCATTCTTAAACATAATATTCTATGATCCATAACATT
>JARFNW010141728.1:0-10306 GCA_031763155.1 Dirona albolineata | reverse complement strand
TTTGTTCTTTTTTTTGGGGGGGGGGGGGGTTGAGGGGTTGTTTGTTTTGTTTTGTGGGTTTTTTTGGAGGGGAGGGGGGGGGGAGGCATACAAGAAATGGATAAATATGACATCCATAATGTGAGAAACGGAGAGAAAAAACAGAGGCGCGTCGACGATTGTGGAACATTCGTCACGCAACACGCAAACAACAATGGAATGTTGGCAAGATCTGCTTCTCGTGAACAATCCGAGGAAATGGTGAAAAATAACCGATATAAACCACATAGCATTGCTTGTCCAAGACAATCACTAGGTCAAAATAGAATAACGACAGGTAGGGGCTGCATGGACCAGACACAAGAGCCACAACACCTGCACAATGGACATGATGCTCAAAGCCTGATGGAACGTTGTAAAACCCCCAAACATATTCGTAATGGGAGAGAAATTTTAAAATATGAAGATTGAAAATAAAAAAAAATAAAATCAGAAAACCAGACTACTGCTATTCACTCGCATTTTCGGAAGCGCGGTGCCCGAAAATTTACATTACACTCAAACTACCCAAACGGCGTGGATTCGAGGCTGGCTGTCGGCATTGATGCCTTCTTATCCATGGACAAAATACTTATCCTTTTTTAAAAAACTCTTTCATGTAGAGATAACGATAATATAATATGAACTTTTATTTTGACATTTGTCATATAATGAAATATGTAATATTACTTAAATTGATTTTTAACATTTCTAGCAATGTAAAGCGCCCAGAGCTTGTTATTGTTGATATATAGAAATGCATATTATTATTATTATTATTTCCAATTTCCTCGCTCAGCCCAGGTGGGGAGACGAATAACCATACTGTCTGCCTCGTGCTACTTGCAACATTCATACCACGGCAACCGGGTAGGCAACACCGGTTATATGGATCAAAAAGGCCCTGCAGTACATCATTTTTATTCATTATTTTTTAAAACTGACGACAAACTTCTCATAGTCGCATTTTGCGTTTCCAGACATATTATGTAGATGTATCATTCAGAATTTGAAGGGGGAAAAAACGAGCACAATGTATGTCTTCTATCGATCGACAGACGCTTTTCTTTTAGCTAAAATCAATGTGGGGGGGGGGGGGGGTTCGTGAAAACACAACCTTTCCGAACTCGTATTGGTCCGAATGTCAAAATATGCGTAATTATATGAAGGAACCCATGGCTAGCGGCCCACGGCGGATGACGTGAAAAGCCTGACTATATTAAAGATCGCATGGAACCAAAAATAATGCTCACATAATGCTTCCGAATATCGAGAGAAGCAGCACATGTTGTGGTCGAATTCATATAATATATAGTATAGTCTAATTATGTTTCGATAGCATCCTTAAGTAACATTTAACCGGCACCCGCTAACCCAGAGGAAAATCATATATCATATTATATATTTATACATATATATATTGCCACTTAAATTATAGAGATATCTATAATATGCAAATATTACGTTAATAAAGTCCCCATCTTCAGTTGCGTCGGAACTGAACAATATAACAATAAACGTAACGTGCAAGTAATTTGCAATTGACGCCAGTGACAGAGATTGCACAGTCCGTACTGCACGCTTTGCCATTGTCTGTGAACTCACCCAGTGAGGCAACCTTTAACGCCGGCCTTTTGAATGTCATTTCTATATTTATTTTGGGGTAATGATTGATCAGGGTAAAGCATTGCTCGTTTGAAATTCAGAAATGACAAAAACCATCATTTCAACTGGTTTTAGCCAAAACACAATCACCAATCTAGTCTTTGGATTTCGAAAAGTGAAGACAATAAAAACGGTCGTCCCACTGAGTAGGGTGACATCGACTCACACAAAACCCGTGTCAACACGATACTGAACGGCGTGTCTGGGTGAGCTCTTTCCAGGTCATTTGTGTGAGCGGCATGCTCATTATATTGTCTAAAGACTTTGAAAAGGCACCCATTGCATTGAGTGTTTATTCTATACCTTACGTTTCGTTTTCTGGTACTCAATGCCAAATAGATATCACTTTGGTGCAATTGAGTGCACACTTCCAAAAAAAAAGTCTCAAATCAGCAACAAAACAATGACAAGAACTAGAATCATTTGTTTCCAGAAGTGAAGATATTTACGTCACCAGCATAGGCCCATCAGTCTTTGGGCGACTTGTAAGCAATGTAACAAATCGGACCAATAAATGATTTATTGTAAAACAAATCTAATCCATGTCATGCACAATTAAAGACTGCATTAACAGCTGAGGTTGTCACCTTCCATACTGACATTTTGCCAGAGTGAAAAGCCAGTTGAAAGGTGCATTCAAATTCAACTTAAGGCTTGTGGTCCATAAAAGGATACATACATGTGAGATAATGGTATTAAGTTAAAAATCGAAGCTGTTCTGCATTTGAATTACTATCACTATCAACTCTGTCAATTATACCATGGTGATTTTTGAAAGTCGATGCCAAAATGTGTACACAGAAGAGAAATTAAATGCATCAACCAGATTTCCATGGAGAGGCCATTACAAAACCAAATCATTAGCAACCATCAGCAATCATTCTTTTCAAAGAGAGACAGTCAATCACTAACAACTCATTACTGACATTCACTTGTGTGTTAATGGACAGTGGGCAGACTTCAGTAGTTAAAAGACTCACTAGAGGTAGCATCCACCCGACTTCATAACATTACACTCCAAATGTGTCTATTCAGGATCTGACTGTCATTTTGACAGAGCAAAACTTATTAATGCTGAAGAGAGAGAATGTGGAAAGATGGAGAGGAACAGCATGACAATGGGGGATAAGAGCAGTAGAGAAAGACAAAAGCGAAAGAAGGTTAGAGATAGCAACAGAGGAGAAAGAAAAAGAACTAAAGGGAAAAGAAGACACTCACGCCTAGTAATAATTTATCATCATAAACCAACTTCCTCTTCAGCATATATATATGGTGTTATTGTTTATTGAGTCCCCTTTATACCGCTAAAGCAGTGTAGGGGCCAGCCATATGTCAAGCTCTGAAGGGTGCACATGAGAAATGGAAGTTAATCCAAATGCCAATGACGTCTTACACCACTCATCACCTAACACATGGCTAGAAAATCTCTGTATCAGGAATTAAAGACGAGCAGGTGATGAGCCCACTGCATCCAAATACCTTTACCAGTAAATTGGACAACAATGAGTTGCAATGTACCATGAGGTCAATACATTTTACAGATAAACACTTTGCTGTTACCCCAGTGGTTGCTACTCAGTTATAGGAGAACTGAGACACCTGGGCAATTTAGAAATACATAATATAATATATGGCATTCCAGACAAAGACTCCCACTCTTAAGTAGTTGTCTATTGATTTTCATGTGTATGCCAATACTACATATAATTATACTTCCTTGTCAGTCTACTTGATGGTCATGATGGGTCAAAGAGGATATCATGACGTCATGTTGTACATTGGCCATTCTTCACGGATTAAAGTCTGACTTTAAGAGCATGCAACACTAGGTGCATTGAAATGGGAAGTGGGGAGTCAAACCCAATAGCTTTCAGTTTAAAGCACAATTCAATGTCTCAAGCCCATGGCCGGATGCATTCCCTCAGCAATTAAAGATTGGACAGCAATTAACAAACAAGACAAGACTCAAATTGTGTTAGTAAATAAATCTAATAATTATGCAATGTGGCGTGACCCCTTTGGCACATATTGTGCCGTGGCGCCAGTCATTGGTCTGTCTTGGATGACTTTGCAAAAGGAAAAAATCAATTTGTTTGTGCCTTCGCAACAACAATATCACATAACCTAAGAGCAAAACAGACAGTGCCTTAAATCTATATTATATCGGCCTAGTCATAAAAGTCCCATTGGCATGACGATTAAAAGTAGCGGGTTAGGGGGTTGATAACTGGAATGGCGATCTGTATATATAATGTATGTCGGATGACGAACATAAAGAGGGAGATGGGCAGCTTGATTCCTTTCATGTTCACACCTTTTAATGAAGAATGGAAATGAGAGGTTGCCACTTCATTTGTTGTGACCCATCTTAATTGGTATGTTGTAACCTTATTGAGTTTGAACGCATAAAATAATACAACTATTAGAGTTGAGTTTACTTGACTATGGCCATGATTAACAAATTTACAGCACTTTTATGTCAAATGCTTCTTTCAGGCACTGTCTAAACATTTGATCACCAATATTATAAAATTTAGGAGAAAAAAAAGACGATGACAATGAAAAAAAGGGGGGGGGGGGGAGAGATATAAGAGGAGATGATGGATGGGAGTAATTTCAAAAAGACAATTAAAATCAAACCTTACATTATCATTAAATCAAAGCAAACTTAAGGAGAGTAGAGCGATTCAAGAATGACAAACGTGTAAAGAATTATGTGTCAAAGAAGAATGAAAGTAGAAAAAAAATCAAAACCTACTTTTCCAGCCTCGTACCACAACATGGCATGATGGCGAGATAATACTTTGCAGTCGAATATTCCATTGTTTGCTGTAGGTCTCGCTCTGGCCACCGAACGGCCAATCTTCACAGTTTCATGCAGGGAGATGTGTCTTTCTTGGAATGGATGTGAGTTGGGTCGGCATGACAAAATAGCCAAAGCTGACATTGTTGTGCAAAGTGTTTCCTCCCCTTCCACCTGTAAATAATTAATAAAATGTGTGTTAAAATTTCCAACCTTCATACTTGATATGTCTAGCTTAATAAAAGGATATCAATGAGCAGAAAAGTAGATTTAATTGCTTTCAAAATCAACAAAAAAGAAAAAAGTAAGTAGTCAAAAAGAGCTTTGAGGCCAATCTCGGTTTTTGTAGCGTGAAGCGGACAGAGTGACTATGTGACACTCTTCTGGACAGGACACTGGTCTGTCGCGGATTCCTTTTCCAGTTATAAAACAGTTATTATTTTAGTCCAGCCAGCAAAGAATCATAATTAAATATAGGAGAATAGACTTTCACAAAAGAGCGAGGGGCAACACCCACATGCTTTCTTATCCTGTACTAATGTAATATAAATACAAATGTGCCATTGATAAAAATCATGTCTCATAGAGATTGCCAACTTCAGCACAGGAAGTTAATTAGGGCTATATTTTTTTTTCCATCAGTTCCATCTAACTCCCTATCCATTTGAATAAATTTCCTCTAATTTCTAATGACCAACTAACTGGAGAGTTGATCTTTCTACTTCAACATTGGTCACCAGGCTTGAAAAACATGTGTGTCTTGTTGAAAAGTTAACGATGGATGTCACTGATCTTCTTAATTTAAAAGCGGTCCCCTTGCTACATAGTCTACAGCATGGCGTCCCACTTAACTCTACTTACATTATATATGTAAAACTTAAATCACTAGTTTACATTTTAATGTTATAGGTATAATCCAAAATGCTTTTATACACACTTCACTGACTTTTTTACTTCTCTAACTCTAAGTCTAAGTCAAGTCTAAAGTATAGTCTATAATTATACCTATTTCAGATCTGTACACAAGTACAAATGTAATGTAGTTAGTAAGTAGTAGTAGGAGTAGGGCTAGCTTCTCTCGTCAATCGCATCTACTCTACTATCGGAGACTATCAGCAGGAGTTTACACATTACAAAATCAAAAATAGTTACAACTCAAGACAACAAATCAATTTATAAAATAAAATGTTCACATTCATTCACTTTCACAAATTCAAAATAAAAACTGGTCTCTTAGTCTTAGACTTATTAGTCGATGTCTAATTGTAATAAATTGTGAATGAAAATGTGACAAGCTAGTGTATTGCATGTGTAGTATAGAGAGTGGTGACAGTGGCCAGTGGTTGGTGAGTACACATTTTATCTTTAAAAAATATTCTCAATTTGTTGACCTGTGCTTGTTGTTCTCCAACGATAAACAAGAAAGAAAGACCACCTTCATCTGCTTAGACCTGCTATCTATATAATTATATTATTAAATAGACATCTAGTCAAGAAATAAAAATCAAACGCAAGATGATGAATGAGGAGACTGCGAGTTTCAGTCACAGTCCAAGTCTGAACTGAGAGGAACATAACATGATACAAAATTAGGCTACTAAAAAAATAGACTTAGACTCCTACTCCTAATAAAAGTAAAAGTATAAATATGAGGGGCAAATAAAAATAAAACCTTTCACACGACTCAATACTAAAATTGTAAAACTCCCTTTGAGTGTATTGTGATGTGGAAATAAAAAGCGTCATGTTATCCAGAGATAACAAAAGACAACACAACCACTTACCATTTTCGTAAGTGACCCTACTACATTTTCTCTTCCTTCAGAACGGTAAAGACGTCCATCTTGAATGTTATGATATACTCTCAATTTGTGTACATTAGGATAAAAAAGTGTTGTTTAGATGCTGTTACCAAATAAACATTAGGTAAATATGGAAATTAAATATCATATAGTAATAAACCACCTCTGAGATAGGTAATTTGATTTTGAGTTCGCGTATTCCAGTAACAATACAAAC
Source organism: Dirona albolineata (assembly GCA_031763155.1). Taxonomy (NCBI): domain Eukaryota; kingdom Metazoa; phylum Mollusca; class Gastropoda; order Nudibranchia; family Dironidae; genus Dirona; species Dirona albolineata. The sequence goes on along the minus strand of JARFNW010141728.1, from coordinate 3,801 downwards.
TTAGTTTTGAGATTATATTAATTGGTTTGTTCGCTGCACATAAGAGAAGTTATTGCCAGATCAACTGTTTCTTATAAAGAACTAAATCAGTAGAACCAAATTCATCAACGTTTCTGCTATTGAGTAGGCCTAGAATAAGTGAGGGCTGCCATGAGCTAATGATCCAAATGAAAGGAATGCAAAAAATAGTTACGGGTAGTCTAGGCCTAATAGCTTCGGGTGTGAAACAACTAGGACCAATTGAAACTCTTTATCTCTTTCTTCTTTTTCAGTCCTATTTTATCTCGTAACTACAGTAATGTTTCTTGCTAGTCATATTGCCGCCTCACCGTGCTTTCAGTGCTTTACAGGCACATTTGCCCCGAGAAAGCAACGTAAAACCATTAATATGCCACACACTACCTGATGGTCGCGAATACAATTTTTGGACAAGGACGACACCTGCTTACAATCGATGGGACCTCTGAATAGGGCATCCGTCTCCGAGCCGATACTTCGAGGTAGGCAAGGCTAAATGACTCCGCAAATGCAATAGCAATAATGACCTGCCGAAGCTATGTTGACTTGAGTGAACATATAGAGTAAGAGTATGTAAATTAGATTCAATGATTGACAGCACAAAAAGCAACCAAATGGCTTTGTTCCCTGAGATTTGTCGCTCGACAATGGCCTTTTGTTTTCGCTGTCAATCATCGAAGCTAATTTACATGCTAGGGTTACAAACGCCAATTCATTTAATTATGTATAAACCTTGTCATAACAATAACAGTTTTTGGCCCCAGGCGGTCACTCATCCATTCACTTCGATAAACGTTGCTTGAAAACACCAACCGTCGAGTTGTGTTCCCTATTTGGCTACCGGCGTTCGATTATTTAAGCATTATGATTTAAGAGACTAGGCCTATAACATAGGAAAAACTACAAACCTCAACTCTTTTGCCCCTCAGCCAATCATTTTTTTCAACGGAATTTACTCCACCAATTCTGGTATTTAGTTCCACTTCCATTGTGAGTAACATATAATAATATAGATCTAAATAAAGAAAATTTGACTCTGGACTGCGGCCATCCGACCAAGGCGGCGATCGCCGATTTCTCTATACAAACTCTATGGTATTTATGTTTGACAAGCCTTCATTAAGTTTGGAACCAATAGACACGTGAGTAGCAGAACAATGAATAATATTGTTTTAACAGGTCCCAGTAACGCCCATGCAACCAAGGCTGCCGTCGCCATTTCTCTATGCGTATTTGTCGTCATTTTTAAAAACATATTATCAAAGTTTGGTGCCTATGTATGTACATGTAAATATTGTAAAATCAAACGAAACCCGGATCCTGTTATACTAGTAGGTTCCATCCAATCAAGTGGGTTGTCAATTGTCGCTGATTTCGTTTTATACATCCTTGATAAAAAGCAAAATGAATAATATGTCGCTTGGAATACCGAAAGGGACTTGTCATCATGTGGAAAGGCATCGCATTTTCAACACACGCTATTAAAAAATATCGAACCATAAAAGAATGGATTTGTCTGAACAAAGGTCAAAGAAAAAGGTAGTTGTAGTTGGGGACAGCCATCACAATTTAACTCATCTAATGGAATAATAATAAAGGAAGGGTCTTGCTGATGTTGTTTCTGGTCGTCACCCACATGCGACAGTCCACTGCTGCAGGTCTGCAGTCTACACACACCCTTTTTTTCTTTCTTCACTCCTCATTCTTGGCTCATCATTGGCGCAATGTGATCTCCTCGTGGTAGATTTGTCGTTGTATCTGTTTGTTGCCTAACGAAGGCCTACGGTCGAAACGTAGTTTGTTCTGTTTTGTTTCGTATCATATTTTTGAAGCTGTACTTAATCACTTGCTTTACATTAACCCATCTATTTCATTAAGGGATTTTCTTTAAATTAACAATATAGTCGATTTTTATTTGCCTCAAAGTTACCAAGCACGATCACATAGTAGTTGATTCAGTTTGATTGTGGCAGCTTCAGTTTGGAATCACAAAACTGCTTGATAAACGCTAAAACGCGTATTTATCTGTAAATGTACATGTTGTGCCAAATTTTCGCAAGTAATGTGTCTAAACGTTAAAAAAAACCAACTTGTGCAGAATAGCTCAAACATGCTATTCCCGAAGAGAAGTTATTTGATTTTCAGGATCAGTAAACTAGAAGAGAACTGCTCCATTATTTTTCTCGAGATTTTTCGCTTCCTAATCAAAGGCCCCTGAAAAATGTCATACGGACAAAAACACTGTGTCAAAGTATCACAATAACCTTGTTGAGGTGAAGGAAAACAAAATTCTTCTTCTTGGGGAGCCGGTGGCGCAGTGGCTAAGTCACCCGCCTTTGGTTCCAGGGTTCAAATCCCGGTGGAAGCACTTGTTTGTTTTTTTCTCAAGACCTCGAACCCACTTTGTGGCGCTACACTGCGGCTGGCGCCTGTGTTATTCCGGTCTACCCACGGAATAGACCCTGAAGACAAATTTCCCCCTGGGATGAATGAAGGGATTTTTGTTTCCTTTTGTTTGTTATTTTGTTGGGGTGGTTTTTTAAAGTCAGATCCAATGAAGCAAATCTTAACTGATTTGCTAAAGCCAATTTTAATGGCAGTGATAATGACTTATTATACTGATGAGCTGTGCCTGGTTTAGTGTATATGCTGCAACTTCGTGAAGTAATTGAAACCAATTATCTTGTAATGAAATATTGTTGAGTGAAATTTATGTTTTTGCAGCTTGCTCCATTGTTTGATTAAAATTGCAGATTGTAAAGTCTGCTTCATCTTTTAGTAAAGTTTGGGTTTTTTTTCACGGAAATATTAAACTGTGAATTGGTTTATGTGAATTCAGTTTTTCTATGTCAAATCGTAGTGCATTTCTGCTGGCTGTTTTGGTTTTTCTTAGCTTCACGCCGACTTTACCTACGAGCAAGTGGTGGTCATTGCCAACAGCCGCCATTCTTTTCACCCTCACATCTTTCAATATGTTTTTTCTATCTGCCATTGATGATAATATGGTTAATTTGACTCTCTGATTTACTATTCGGAGTCTTCCACGTCATTTTATGTATTTGTTTATGTTGAAAGATTGTTCCTCCAATAACATAGTCACTCTCTTCACATAAGTCACAAAATCGGCTACCATTGTCTATAATTACCATTTGTTCTTTCCTTTCGTCGTTGGTGTTGACAACTCTACATAAAAACCCACCAATGATGATAACATGTCACGTCGCGGTATTTTACAACAGCCATACGGCGACTGACATAAAAGTCATTTTATTTAACGTCATCTGCTTCTTCTTTCTGTTGGTGCATAACAGGTTAATATAGATAATTTGATAAATTTTGAATTGTGTCTCGTATACAAAAGTCTATCACTGATGGGGTTCCATTCTAACAATGGTTAATTGTGATGCTTTGATATCATGAGAGCAACCCCTGCCCTGTGTCGGTCATCATTTCGTCCTGACCAAATTATGGTGTCTCCATTGGCTAATCTTTTCTTCCCAGCACCAGTCCATCGGGGGTAAATGTGCTACAGTAAAGCGCTTAGAGCATGGTGATGATCGTAGATAAGCGCTATATAAATACAATGTATTATTATTTTTATCGTGCTTCCTAAATGCCCAGTAAATAATAATAATAATAATAATGTACATTTATATAGCGCTTATTCACGATCATCACCATGCCCTAAGCGCATTACAGTAGCACATTTACCCCGGGTAAGCAACGGGAACACTCAACACATAATACGCCACACGCTGCCTGTTAGGCGCGAATACAATTTTT
>JARFNW010141717.1:0-10307 GCA_031763155.1 Dirona albolineata | reverse complement strand
ACCCGAAACGTTCTTTGTTTTGTTACATGTCTATGATTTGAAGCTATACCATTTTCCCTTGTTTTTTCATACCTTCATAATACGAGTAGTCATGCCATCAGGCCAGGCGTCTTTCTTGTATTTAGGATCTTGAACAAAGCCACAACTTCTTCACTTAGTATGATGGGAACATCCATATAATCTGTATTTACAACAACACAAAAGGAGACTCGCTGAAACCAACGGTTCGCAAATAGTCAAAAAGGAATGTGTAAGTCACTTCTATGAAATAGAACAAAATACTACAGGTGACGTTTCGGCCAACGGCCTTCTTCAAGCGATGAAAAAGGATAATTATATCAAAACATTGAATGCCTCGTGAACCATGAAAGCGAGGGGATGAACGAGAAATCAACAATAATGTAATAGTCTCGTGTCTCTTGGTTTGTATCATCCAAAACAGCAATAGAAATCATCCAAGGCATTTATGTATATGATGCTCACTATTTTTTCTTTCCTGCCTGATGTGTTTCCAAGCCACCTCCACCCCCCCCCCCCCCCCCAACCCATCCATCTCTCGCATCATTTCCCAATCTTCCCTTGCATATTGCATTATATCCTCTCCTCAGTTGTTCTTGCATTCTCTTGTTGTGTCAAATGTTGCCTTGTTTTAGAATTTTACCATCGCTTTCACACATATTTTTTTTTCTTTTTTGTTTGTTTGGTTTAATTCTTTTTTTTACCCTTTTTTACAATCTATGGCAAACGTTCTAATCCTTTTGTTTATGATGCTTTTCAATTTCCCTTTTATCGATATGCAACTGTTTACAAAATGTATACTTTCATTTACAATATCGATCCAATTCATCTTTGCAGGCATAATCAGAAATGAGCTCGTCCCAGGATATTAACTCAAAGCAGGATTGCAACTTTGATAATATTGCCTCGGGCAACCGTCATTTCTTGGTATTTTGAAATGGGTTTTTCTCGTGTATCCTATTGTACAATAATATGATCTTATGTGGTAGAAGAAATGCAGAGATGTGATCCTGGTTTCCTATGCTGGCTGTCTTGATCGATTTGTAATCAACTTATATTTGAGTAGCATATATCTAAAATATGTTTGTTCTTCGTAGAGCTTGTAGCGAGCTAATGAAAAGAAAATCAAATAATTGACAATGGTTAAAATTCCCTACATTAGAGAAGGAATGATAGTGGGATAATGTAACAGTGCCAGTGAGAGACAAGAACAGAAAATAGAAAATATATTTTCATCGACCGGGGGAATCGAACCCATGTCTACCACGGCAACTCCGCCTCGCGGTGAACAGAAAATAGCCCACTGCCTCTGGAGTAATCCGCGCCTTCTTCATTTATCTACATTAGAGACGGGGTCATCGTGATTCTTGAAATTGAAAGAAAACACACGCATTGTTATTATCCCAATATAATGGTATATAGAGGAATACAAAAATACGATAATGGTATAACTTCAAGTGTAAAACAAGTCACAAAATATAGATCGTTTTGGATATCACCTTGGTCAAGCAACAGAATCACAGAAAATATGAAACACAAGCTCAAGCAGGTAGCCTCAGAGCCGTGTGTTCAGGGGTGTAAATCTTTCAGATTTTGTCTGATTTCAAACTTATTGCTTTATCTGATTACAGACTTTTTGTTTTGTCTGATTTCAGAAGTTTTGCAATGTCTGATTTCAGACTTTTTGCTTTGTCTGAATTCAAACATGATTACAGACATTTTGTTTTATCCGATTTCAGTCTTTTTGCTTTTTCATATAAAATATATTAGTGGCAAGGTATGATTTCAGACTCACTAGTCTATCTTTGGTCATCTGATGTTTTCAGATTTGTTTTTCTCGTTTGCCATTTACACGCCTGATATAGACAACATTGATACAATTCCCTCGATGAGTAAAAGGGCCTTAGCGCCACGAGCAAAAAATCAAATGATCACTACTACTTTTTGACAGTTCGTTTCCTGAACCGTTCGTGTTAATACTCCTATTACGGGGATGATGATTGACCACCGTTATGTTTACGGTCATTTCCTCTATCCATTGTTCTGATTAGCCATGTTTATCTCACATTGTCGAAGAGGGGAGCGGGCGCAAGTGGGCATTTCAGACAGGGCGGTGACAGACCGCAGAGTGTAAATAATATAAAGTATAGCAAATAGCTTCCATGATTGATAGCTGATTTGTGCTGTCAATCATTGAAGTTGATTTACATACTCTATCTTATTGTCACATCAGTTGTCAGATTTAGGCCCCGTTAGAAAGAACTAACTAACACGAAAAATCAGAGAAGCAGCCGAGGCATCCAAGTCGGATAACTAAGATGCGGAAAGCCGCGAGTCAAGTAAGTCATATTTTCACTCACGACAGGCCATTATTACGGTTGTATTTAACCGACATAAAGGACTATAAAGACGTCATAACTCGTTCCTTGCGGCTACGTATTTCGATTTCCTCTTGGCCCGCTATTAAAAAAAAGTAGTCTTTTAAAGAGCTTTTCAGACAGAAAAAAAAAATGAATCAGATGGTCTAAACATACGTTGTGCTTGATAAATGTTGATAAGCTCGAGTCAAAACAATGACGCAAGAGTATGTATACTTTGACGCAAGTGTCCAAAGTAGGTTGACCTTCGTCGTTTTTGTTGAACTTGCTCACTTTCCTTTATAATTCAGACAAGATCACAAACAAATAAATAGATGAATAGATAGATGTCAACAACAAGGCGAACGCGTTCACCGGAATTATGTTTGCAGACAGAATTGAGACAGAATTGGGTCAGTCGCGCCAAATGGAGAAACAATTTTTTTAAAGGTTCTTTTGTTTTGAATCAATTTAAAACTGTAGCACCGGCGGAAGGTAATTATACCGACAAAAATCGATGACTTGTCAGATCTCATGAGTATTCTCTGCGTAAAACTTGACAAACAACGACTCGCGGCTTCCAGTGATGTCAGTGACGTCATGACTAACACGGGCCCAGCAAGATTTTATTACACTAAGGACACAATCTAAATTTGATGATATTAAATTATGAAATCTCTTCAATTAAATCGTATTATAATCAAAGTGATTTCTTTCAACCGGAATCATTATTTTGTTTCCTACCAGCTCCACCAGTCACCTGTGAAAAACATATTTTTTCTCTCCAAAACTCGCTATCCGGTCTTTCAATTTTGGTCAAATCATTTCGCGTTGCGTGTTGGAAAACCTATATATTATTTGTAATAATCAAAATAGTGGAAAACAGTTACCTCGAAACTCCCAAGGGTCGTTCTTTTATGAGCACCAATGGCATCTCCCATCGGAGAAGGAAGTTAAATTCGGAGGTCCTTTCGGTTGCAACCAGCGAAGTCCTTGTCGAAAAATTGTATTCGCACCTATCAGGCCGCATGTGGTGTATCAAGTGTCGAGCGTTTCGTTGCTTTCCCGGAGCAAATGTGCTACTGTAAAGTGTTTTTAGAGCATGGTGGTGGTCGTGAATAAGCGCTATACAAATGCCTTATATTTATTTATTTATTTACATAATATGGTTGCCTTTTATATATATATTTTTGTACTTTGATATTCGTATGTCAAAATAACTTGTCCTATTAAGTATCATATGTTCCTAATAAACAAGTTATGACTAATAATAATAATAGAAACTTAAGTAGTAGAAGTTGATTTATACAACTGTTTCTGATATAAATAGAAATGTCAGATACACAGTTTTATTAAACCGCTCTCCGATTACAGTTGTTATAAGTCGCACATTGCTGACCAGAAAAAAATTAAATTATGTTTTTTTATAGATTAAAATATCCTTTATCGTTTTTTCAACCTTTTTTCTATTCTTTCTCATTGTATTTATTGATGGCTTTTGGTTTCAAATGTAATTAAATCTGACATCCAATACGAATCCAAGCTTCTGACGCTGCATCGGTGGTTGACACTTGGCTATTTTGGTATTGTTATTACAACATACCCTGAAGTCAAAACGCCCTTGTTGACAAAATAGAGGCAATTTATGGTATTTTTAAGTCTCAATTAAGGTGCGTAATAATATAATAAAAAATAAGATTATAGGGTGGGGGCGGGGGTTAAAGTAAATAGAAAATAGAAAAAAAGAAGATGTTCGTCCACCGGGGGGAATCGAACCCATGCCTACCACGGCAGCACCGCCTCGCCGTGAACAGAAAATATTTTATCTCACTATCATTATGTCAATAGTATAGACATAACGGTAATGTGGAAGTGACTTCCTATTGACAAAAAAAACAACAACAAAACAACAACAACAAAAATCAAGCGACGTTTCGGTTAAAAGCCTTCATCACGCGACTAAAAGGGACAAATACATTAAATTATATAATTTCAATATAACAATCTACATTAATCATGTCCCTTCTACTACACCACTACTTATAGCGCCCAGGCTTACTGATGTCTGACAAGGTAAACAAAAAGGACATCGTACAATTTCCAAATAGGACAATCTATCTATCTATCTATCTATCTATCTATCTATCTATCTATCTATCCATCTATCTATCTATCTATCGATCTATCCATCCATCCATCCATCCATCCATCTATCTATCTATCTATCTATCTATTTATCTATCCATCTATCTATCTATCTATTCATCTATCTATCTATCCATCTATCTATCTATGGTAGAAGGATAGACTATTTTTCCCTACACTTTGACGTCACTATTCGGGCCTATCGATTCTGATGGCCTTTTGCGATCACTTTGGTGCCCTTCAGATCGGTAACTTACTACCTAATTAGCATTTCGTCGACTTATTTTCCAAATAAAGAACGCCTTTGTCAATTTTCAAACTAAGAGTGTTTTCCACTATTGACCAATTACATTGATTTCGTTAATGGGAACCTAATGTTTATTAGTACATCACTGGCGCAATTAAATACAGAGGTCGAGCAAAGTGATTTTTGTCCGTTTAGAATCAGAAATATTGAAATAACAATGATCATTGTTCAAAATACGTACCTACATAGTTTATTTCCGAAACTAACAATCTACTCTACATCATTTGCATTCTTTTCATTTAGATACGTGTACACCTAATGACCAGCCACAGTGCATAACTTTTAAACCTCACTGAAGCTATCGCTGCGTTTTATTTATTCTTCGTACCCAAAGGTGTAAGTTTCCTTAACCCATACTAAGTAGGTAATGAAAGGGTGGTGCGGTCCACTTGCCAACAGCAGGTAAAATAAGAAATTACCACCCTGGTTGCCGGGAAAATGAGCTAGGCTCTGTCTAATTAGCGCAATTAGTTAAGTTTGACTAATCCTGACATAGCTACTAGGTTACCAAAACACTTAGGGTTGTAATAATCGGTTCACTTGCATCGGTGTTAAGGTAACCCAAATGATTTATTGGCAATATTGTGATTGCTCTCGACGCCAGAGGTGTAAGGATAGAGATGAAAGGTGGAAGGATAGATGGATGTATGGATGGATAGATAGATGGATGGGTGGATAGACAGATGGATAGATTATAGATAGATAGATAGATAGATAGATATATAGATAGATAGATAGATAGATATAGATATATAGATAGATAGACAGATAGATAGATAGATAGATATATAGATAGATAGACAGACATATAGATAGATAGGTAGATAGATAGATAGATAGATAGATAGATAGATAGATAGATAAATAGATATATAAATAGATATAAGTCAATGGATGGATAGATGTAGATAGATTGAGAAATAAAGATATCTATGTGGGATGGTAGGTGGATAGATAGATAGACATATAGACAGACATCTTTAAACATGGATAGGCAGAATATAACATTGACAATATATAATATACATGCTAAAACATTTCGATCGCTGTTAAAAGATTATTATTGCATCATTACTACTTGCCAGCGTGCCTGAGTTTTATCACCTCAGTAATTAAATTCCATTGTTACATGTGTGTTTGTGTTCATGTTATTTCCACTTTGAGATTATAAAAAAATTATGTTCAGGTACGATGTATTTCCTTTCACCAAATACCAGCGGATCATGTTTAATGTGTGTACAATACAAAGCTATGTGCTGAAACACAAGCAACTTCAAGTCAATGTTCGTTTAACGAGGTAAATGGTAAAGAGACAACGAAAGAAAAACAAAACAACAACATGAAAATAAAAGACCAAAAAAAACAAACAAAAAACAAAAAAACGAAAATGATATGACGAGAGCTGTACGTGTGTTGTAATTGAATCGTGATATAAAAAGATATAAAAGCACACACACGCGCACGCGCATAAGCACGCGTAGAAAAACATTCACACACTCTATACGAGGGGGCACGCTTACAATGATAATAACGCAATGCCATTGGTGAATAGAAGAGGAGAAAATACGATAAGTAAATTATGCAAACGAGAAACTAACGACCAAGACGAGAAAGGGGAAACGGAAGTTCCAAAATCAACATGTACCGCTTGGCGTAAACAGCTGCCAAAGACTCATTCGATTGCACGCCTGGATGGAAAAACACCGCGCGGGTAAAGACATTTTCACATTGTCCTACATTGCACAATGAACAGCATGTTTTTTCTAAAGTTATATCTGGAACCACTCAGGATAATTTGGCCTCTAGACTACGTTAATTGTTTTAGAATCCGTCTGTACTTGCATTACCCAGATTCCAGACGAGTTACAGTAGGGCTTATCGTGCTTTATGTAATTCCCTTACCACCACGACGGGTACGATGTGCCTTCGATCGTATTCCGGTGCATTTGCAATTGCGTAGGTGGAAGGCAACCGCAGATTACATCTAATTATGTTCAAACGGTTTGCTTGTTTTGTTTTTTCCCTGCTTTTTATTCCCCGTCCCCGTTGCACCTACCATGAGATGCCGCGGAGAGATATAGCGTTGGAAAGGGTTTATATTATGAGGCTAGGCTAACACGGGGTGCTTTACATTCAAACACAATGCAGTGAGGCTATGGATGGAATGCTTTGCCAGCACAAATGAGCGGTATTGAATAAATGAACATGAAAAAAAAAACCCCAAAATATTGTATAATGATTTTAATTACATGAAATATAGCTAAGGGTGTTTCTAATAACAAGAATAAATCATTATAAAATGCAGCTATTGAATGGGTATCTTATCATGCATGTACCATAATATTATTTTCATACCTGACTAGGCGTATAATTTAATCAATGTGTCAGGGGGTTTTATATCTAGATCAGAACGTCATGGAAATAAGTGTGCAACACATTTGGTGTGTCCCTTTTGTGTCTACTGTACGTATTATGCAAAATGAAATAATTTGAATTGAAATCGAATTGAATTGAAGGCAGGGGTATGGTATAGGGACATGTAATGGCCACCGAGGGGTGGGTGGATGGGTGTGGGGGGGGGGTGGTGCTTTGTCATTGTGTCGCTTGTGCACTTTGTGGGTTTGTACACTATATTAATCAATCATTACTATTACTACTATCTCTGCTACAATAACGATTACAATTACTATGACTATTACTAGTCCTCTACTTGTCGTATAAAGGAGACAGTAAATTAATTATTGGATCTTTCACAACCTTTGGCACACACGTCCATGTGTATAATATCATATTATCTGTATGTTTTGTACCCAAGCTCCAGACATTGGCACCGGAGCAAAACTTGGATTCCTCGTACGGTATACTTATAATATGGGGGAAACAATGTCAAAATAAGTATACGAGGAATTGTATTAAGAGGTTAAGAGGTAAATTATTTTTTGGTCTGTTTTTGGTAGTCCAACAAGCCGTCGCACAAGAATACAAAATCTATCAAAACCTGACCAAGGGGAAAAAACGTAGCGCTGCTATATCTACTCGGTTTGGAGAATTAGAATGAAGACAAGTCAGTATGCAGGTCACTTTTATGAGCCTGGGCCTATTATTGTATTCATCTTCTATCCGTTTACTTTCCGGGGAGTCTAGTGTTACATTTCCATCACTTTGGCGCTCTTTGGTGCGCACATCACGCACGGCATGTCATTTTCTGTCTTGTGTGTAGAATCAACATTAAAATTATAATGACAATGATTAGAAATGTTAATAATATCATTATCAATAATATTACTATCAATATCTACATCACCTGCACAGACTTAAATGTAATTGTTATCCTTATAAAAAATAAAATTATTTATTTATGAATCAACACTTGAAAGTACACATAGTACCCTTTTAATACAAAAATCGCATCAATACAAGTTTAATAAAAACTCGTGAAATAAAGGTGATATTATTATCCAACGATGACACTCGTGCAATATCTACTCTGTGTGTTTAAGATGTTTGCCATCTGTCTATTTGCATGTTTTACAGTCCGTCGGAGTTATTCGGACGTGTTTGTATTAGATCTAGACGTCTAGTATGAATGCGTATAATGTGGGTGTGTTGTTTGTTTTCTTTTGGTTTTGTTTGGTTGTTTGGTTGTTTGTTTGTTTGTTTCGGGTTTTTGTTTGTTTGTTTGTTTTTGTGGGGTTTTTTTTGTTTTGGTTTAGTTTTTTGTTTGTCTTGTTTTGGTTTAGTTTTTTTGTTTGTTTTGTTTTGTTTTGGGGGCGGAGGTTTGGTTTGTTTTTGTTTTTTTTTGGTTTTTATTTTGTTTGTTTTGTTTTTGTTTGGTTTGGTTGGGTTTGGTTTTTTTTTGGTTTTTGCTTGATTATTGTTTTATTTTTTTTAGGGGGGGGGGTGTTTTGGCTTCTTTGTTTGTTTGTTTGTTTGTTTGATTGGTTTGTTTTTGTTTTGTTTTTGTTTTGTTTTGTTTATCTATAATTTTTAGTTTGTTTGGTTTGTTGTTGGTTTTTTTTGGAGGGGGGGGGTGTTTGAGTGCGTGTGGGGGCGGGGCGGGTTAAGTTTACTATACCATTCATTGTACACTGGTAAAATGAGCTATGCTTGGAGATGTTGGAGATAGATAAATATCTTATCTATTTTATCTTATCTTATATTTTGTATAAACGTCGATACTTTAAAATCCGCTTGAAAGATTGCATTTTTTTAATAGAAATTGTCGTATTGCTGCATTGCTAAATAAATCTTTCTTTTTTCTCAATGTTCCCCGTCTTAGAACTCCGCTGGCTTCGTGTGGCCACAATATATTATCATAACAAGTATATTACCAATGATGGGAATCAAATTATCCGATAACCCCAAAGGCGTTCTATTTTAGGGAATGAGACGACGAAATACCAATGTAATAGTAATTTACTAACTTACCGTAACCCTCTAATACCCAATGGTCGATATCCTAGGTTGAGCAATTTAATTGTTATATAACATAACACACTACAAATGGACAGAAAGACATGGTTCAAGCTTTTTTTAGATGTCAAAACTTATATTTTTAGAAATGTCAGTGTGTGCCTTATTTTGGCACATTGGGCAGTTCAGGAACAACAATATAAAATGATTTGCCAACTTTGGCACATTGGGCTCTGGAGGGTTAAGGATGATTGAATAATAAAAAAAACATGGTGAGGCATGCACATAATTTGATCATTTCTAGTAGGAGAGTTTTTTTGCCTTGATATTATAAATAGTATGAATGTCAGTAGTGAGAGACAACACACAAGAAAGAAAAAAAGATTGTCGAAACGGTGGATCGACATACTACTACGTCAGGCAGTACCCGTTCCATATTATTATTATTGTATTTCGCACGTTCTTTGCCTTAACACCTTTATTTACTGCCGGCCAAAATAGTCGTGATGTGTTTCATTCTGTACGTCCCTGGGGACTCAATGATACTGATAGTGAAAATGATTACCATAATTCACATAGTAGTTACAATCTTTGCCCAAATATTTACATCGACAACAAATTATATTAATGTATGATATATTTTTTTTTCATCATATTATTAACGCAGGTGGAATAAATAGAGGAGTAATTTTTGTGTTTGGAATGCAGTGAAGAGGTTAACTTGCGAGTTGTTTTGTTTTTTTTAATCTACAAAATTATGGGCCTTTCCAGATTGATGCCATGCCAGCAGCTAATTCCTATGTTATTGTTTACCACACAATGTTTATCTTGTAAAGCAGTGTTTGATTCCCTTTCTCCAGATTATTAATGTCATCCCTAATTACCTGTATTCATATCACACCCAAAAAAAATGGGGAGGGAAGGTTTGGGAGTGGGGGTGGGGGGAGGGGGGGGGTAGCATTTACACGCTCTCTATTCGTTTTACATGTCTGCTCCCCAGTGTCTGTGATTTGTTTTGTTTGTTTGTTTGTTTTGTTTTGTTTGTTTTTTGTTTGTTTTTTTTTTTG